>JAXQQM020081161.1:0-171909 GCA_034641835.2 Pinus albicaulis | reverse complement strand
AATTAATTGTAATTTTTCTCATTGGCCTTGATGCCATCCTGTACAGCTCCATTCTTATTTTAATACCCAAGAGGTGATTTTTGAAATACTTTCATATCTAGTTTTCATATCTGGATTTCACATTTCAAGTTGACAATATAACAGATAAGTTGACAATTTTTTCAAATGCAAATCTAGATAAAAGCATGGCTGTCTTTGTCAATGATTTTTGGAATACCTCTTATCGTCTAAATTATTAAAATATGAGTTCTGATTTGTTGCATTGTTTGTCAAACCACCTTTTTTGTTGCAGTATTTGTAAAAACCAAAGTTTGATAATATAAGTTTATTAATGTCCAGCAAATGATCAAAGGAGTATGTCAATGGGAAGACCAAGGGTTAGCTCAACTGGTTTTTTTTCATGTTGTTGGGCATCTGCCTAGTTCAACCCTCCTGGTTAGGCACACTAGTCTATGACTTTAGCGAACAGGGTTACTAGGGATGCCATCCACAAACATGAGGAAGCATCTCTTGGGTTTCCCCACAAGGTTTTCCTTGGGGAAAATGTTAGGTCAATGGGATTATAAGAGTACATCACTAGCCAAAATACAATGTGGAAGTGTGGAAGTGTGGACTATAAAGATGCTAAAAATCATATCAAAACAGATTTTTAATTGTGCTAGAAGCAGAACAACAAGAGAAGATAAGAAAGTACATGACTCGGAGTGGAGATAAAGTAATTACAAGAAAAAGATAATATGTATGATATCTGAGGACCAAAGGAACTTTAGTTTGAACTAGTCATGGTATGCTAGTGCTGACAGGTGAGGACGAGCAATTAGATCAAGGGGGGTCTCCCTGCTAGAGTCCTCAATGACCGCAAAATTTTTTTTGGACTAGTGGATGATGTCCTTTGGAGTGTGTCTGGGACTGATAGGGCTCTACAGTATGATCCTTGTGGGAAGCCCAAATTTGAGCAAGCTCTCCTAACATCCAGGCATGGAAAAATTCTCCTGATGGATGGTTGGCTGTGTGGATTTGGGGGCACCCAGCTCCAAGGCCTTGTCGAGTTGTCTACTAAATTGTCTTGTTGGTAAAATGGTGTGCACGTGTGGCCTGGAACAACAACTCCATAAGGACCTTGTGAGGTAAGTGACTAGTCCACTCCTTTCCCATATGGGAAGGGGATATTGAGAAATATATGCACAGATCGACAAAATAATTGTATTAGCGCTGAGAACTCTATTATCACAGTGGTTTGTGAAGCTTTCCAATGAATGAACAAAATGTATTTCATTCTGAAAGTACCCTATAATATATTCTACTATCCTATTATCAACTATATAATTTAGTTTAACTAATTATATAAATGGATGCAAATTAATGCTTATTTAGAGTCTTGTTGATCAAAATAATAGTTTATTGCACCTATATTTTATAGTATTATAGTATTTTGGTATTAAAAATAATATCTTCTAAAATTTGGGTTTCGAAAATTGTTGATAACTTCTTGACTGAAGTGCTTGAGTCTCTCCAAGGAGATGCAATGAGTCACAAATCAATCAAAGTAAGGCAGCAAGCTTCACATTAACAAATCAGCCATATCTTCATCTTCTACTAGCTTCTTAACAAGGAAAAGGGCCACAAATCCCTCTGCAAAACTCTCCAACTGAATAGACAATCCCTCCAAGTTGAAACACGCCGAGGACTCCACGAGAATCCCCCACAACAGCGCTGCTCTGAACCCAACTGCGTCCTCCCTCCTGGACTGCGCAGTCACTAAATGAGACTCAGCTCCTCTGCAAAACGTCCACCCAAATCTCCTGCAATCAACTGCTGAAACTGAAGGAATACCTTGCCCGAGCAGGCACTCGAAGTCCCCCGGGGCCAAGGGCGAGATCTCCGACCGGAGACACTCAGTCGCACTAAACAATGTTGCAGACCGACTAAACAACCGGCATGCTCAAGTAGACAAAAGTCTAGCTCACAATATCATCAACATATCAATAATGCCCAAATGGATGAAACCCCACCGCATGGTGCTGGCTCCATGGAGCCTAAACGCCTCCTTGAAAAACTCTATGCCTACGCAGTTGCTTCTAGAGCCTACGTGAGGCCTCTCTCATACGAAGTGTGGACCCCCAAGGCTTTCCTTTAAGTCACCACATTGCTCCTACTAGGAAGCACTTTATTTTATTAAAGTGAGTTGACCCCTCTTTCTCACTTTTATTTATTAATTAACTATAGGCGGAAAAACTATACAAAAATGAAATATTCCAATTAGCGGTGCTAATTAGGAATATTACACTCTCCCCCGGCAGAACGTTGCTTGTCCTCAAGCAACTGAAGTGATGGATGCTGCAAAATATTCTCATCCTCCCAAGTGGCATCCTCATCCGGCAATTTCTTCCACCTCACCAAGAACTCTCGGATCGTCCTACTCCGCAGCTGCCTCTCCCTACTATCAATAATAGCCTCCGGCTGCAACACCAGATGCCCCTCATCATCCGTGGGTGGAAGCTCATCTGTGACTGTCACCTGCTGGCCCAATGCCTTTTTCAGGCATGATACATGAAAAATGTTATGGATCTTACTGCCTTGGGGCAGCTCCAACTCATATGCAACCTGCCCAATCCTGCGTATCACCCTGTATGGCCCATAAAAATGGGGCTTAAGATTCTCAGCCCCCTTCTGCTTAAGTGAAGACTGTCGGTATGGCTATAGTCGCAGGTAGACCAAGTCTCCTACCTCAAAGTGCCTCTCCACCCGACCCTTATTAGCGTACAACTTCTGTTGATTCTGCGTTGTGGCTATGTTATCCTTCAGAGCTCGGAGGATATCTTGGCTCTCTTGGATCCAGATCTTGGCTCTCAGAGCCCTACTAGCACCAAACATCATGTCCATGAAAGATAAAGGATGGTATCCATATAAAGCATAGAAAGGTGACATACCAATGGAAATGTGACGCGTCGTGTTGTAGCAGTACTCTCCCAGATGCATCCACTTTAGCCATGCCCTCTGCTGCCCACTGACATAGTTATGTAAGTAGCCCTCCAGCCACTTGTTAACTATCTCTGTCTATCTGTCTGTCTGGGGGTGATAACTAGTGCTCGACGTCAACTCTGTCCCCACTAGCCAGAAGAGCTCCTGCTAGAATCCGCCCATGAAGCGGCTGTCCCTGTCACTGAAAATGGTCTTAGGTAGACCATGTAACTTGAAAATCTCCCTGAAGAACAGATCAGCCACCTGCGCTGCTGTGTGGTGTGCGGATATGGCGAAAAAATGAGCATACTTCGTCAGTCGGTCAACGACGACAAAGATGCAATCCTTGCCCTGCACAATGGGCAACCCTATGATGAAGTCCATCGATATGCTCTCCCATTTCCCCTCTGGAATGGGAAGAGGCTGCAACAACCCTACAGGATGGCTCATCTCTCCCTTGTTTCTCTGTCAAACATCACACTCCCTGACATGTTGGAGTACGTCTTCCTTGAGGCCTGTCCATGAGAACCTCTCCCTGATGGCCTTGTAAGTCTTGGTGAACGCCTGATGGCCCGCCAATGGAGAATCGTGTGAAGCCTGGAGTATCTTCTTCTTGAGCTGAGATCCCTCCGTCAAGAAGATCCTGTCCCTGTAATAGATGATCTCGTCGACCACCCTGTACCTATCATCTGCTACCTGCCCATGCAGCACCTCACACGCAAACCTGTCCTTGGAGTACTCTACCAACAGTCCAGCCCTCCAATCAGCGTCCAAGCTCATAAGAGATAACGTGGCCGGTCTACGGGAAAGGGAATTAGCTACCACGTTATTCTTGCCTTTGACGTACTCTATGTCAAAGTCATAGGCTTGGATCTTATTGATCCCGCCATAACTGTCTCCACCTGCTTCCTTAACTCCCGAAGGCTGGAGACATTTGTCGATCGATCTCACTGTGAATGCCTTTTCACATTGCCGGTATTTGGCCAATGCATGCATGATGGGCAACATCTCCTTGTCGTATATGGAATACAACCTCTCATGCGGAAGGAGCTTCTGGCTCTCAAAAGCTATAGGATGACCACCAAGCATCAATACCGCACCAATCCCCTCTCCTGACGCATCACACTCCAGGACGAATGGCTGCGTGAAATCCGGCAATGCAAGCACGGGGCAGCTACTCATCACCTCCTTGAACCTTTCAAAGGCCCGCTGTGCTGTGTCTGACCAACTGAATTCCCCCTTCTTTGTCAAATCTGTGAGGGGTGCAGTGAGCTGTGAGAAACCCTTGACGAACTTCCTGTAGTAAGTGCAAATGCCAATAAATCCCTGAAGCTCCGTCACCCCGAAGCTCGGTCACATTCCTCCGTCACGTTCCTCGGCTCTAGCCAATCTCTGATGGCCCTAATCTTCTCCTCGTGGACTCTCACCCTGTCCACTCCTATAATGTGCCCCAAGTACAGCATCTCCGTCAAGCCGAACTCACACTTGGAGAGCTTGGCATAGAACTGCTGCTCCTCGAAGATGTGCAAGACTGTCTCAATGTGTTGGAGATGCTCCTCCCAAGTCCTGCTATATATAAGTATGTCATCGAAGAAGCCCAGCACAATCTTCCTCAGATGACCCCTGAAAATGTGGTTCATGCACGATTGAAAGGTAGCGGGTGCATTGGTCAGCCCAAAAGGCATGACCAGGAACTCGAAGTGCCCATAGTGACACCTGAAGGCGGTCTTGGGAATGTCATGTTCCCTCACGCGAATCTGATGGTACCTCGATCTCAAATCAATCTTTGAGAAGAACCGGGCTCCTCTCAACTCATCCATCAACTCATCGATCATGGGTATAGGGTACCTATTCTTCAGGGTCTTCTTATTCAGAGCCCTGTAGTCAATGCACATCCGCAATGTGCCGTCCTTCTTCTTCACCAACACCACGGAAGAAGCAAAAGGACTCGTGCTCGGCCGAATGTGACCAAGGGCCACCAACTCCTGAATAGCACGCTCTATCTCATCCCGATAGGCCTTGGGATGCCTATATGGTGTGGTGATCACCGCTTGTATACCCTGCTCAAGCTCAATAGTATGCTCAAACCCCGTCTGGTGGGCCTTGGGGTGAATATCCCCAAATCTTTGCCGGCATCGCCGAGAATGAGCTGGCAACTCGGGATGCTTGCTGCATTATGTCCATATACGAAGCTCACGAAAGCTCTATGAGCCCTCTATGTCTCCCTTACGGAAGGTTGCCTCCATCCGATGTGCTGATACGGTCTGAGGCGGATATGTGTGCTGCCCCCGTATCTTCTCATGCCTCCTGTCTTGGGATCGTCCCACTCCATCTCTAGGGCCTTCCAATCCGTCGTGACCTTCCCTAGAGTAATAAGCCACTGAACACCCAATATCATGTTGGTGTCCGGAATATCAACCACAAAGAAATGATCTGTCAATGTATAGGTGCCCATCGTCACTGATAACTCGGGAACATATCGAGCACACACCATGGTCTGATCTCCTGGGACCAAAACGGAAAACCCATCAAAACTCTCAGTCTGTATGCCTCTCCGCTCAACCATCTGTGCATCTATGAAATTGTGGGTTGCCCCACTGTCGACCAAAACTGAGACTCGTTGGCCACGCACTGTCCCTCGTACGCGCAGCGTCAAGTACTTGGGAACTCCCCGCAATGCGGCTAGAGCTCCTCCAATAGGTGCAAACGATGCACCACACACGGCCCCAGTGGTGGGCCCAGTAGGGTCCTACGGCGCAACAATCTCCTGCCGCCACGTCATCCTCCTCTTCTCTTCCCCCGGGTGCTCTCGGAGAAGACCTCAGCCCCAAATGTGCTTTCCCTGGGCACACCTATCTCCACAGGTGCCCGCAGCCTGCGGCAAGTGAGCCACAACCGCTTCCTCCTCGGCTCTCTCCTGGCCTCATCATGTTGCCCTCGCCCGGACCGCGCCAGGAGCGGAATCCTCGTGTCCTTCCCCTTGGGGTGGAAGCCCCATCCTGCGGGGGTAAGGTGTGAGTGTGCAGGTAGGAGCATAGCCTTAAAATCCCGAGTCCCTGGCATTGGCATCTGAAGTGTGGGCCGGTCGATTCGACTAGGCCACGAAGTGGCTCTGCTAACCCCTCCACAAACATGTAGACCATCCGAGCTGCGGATAGATCTGGCACCATCACTGAAACCCTCAAGAAATCTGAGATATATGTCTCTGGGCTCCCCGTCTGCTTGAGCTTTGTCAGCTTAACGAAGCGCTGCTCTGGGTCCCTCCTGTCAAAACGCTCTATCACCCTCTGAGTAAACTCGGCATATGTCCCCACTGTAGAATGCCCGAGTGTAGCCATCCCATGAAACCACCAGTCCTGGGCCTCACCCTCCAGAGGTAATGTTGCCACCTTAATGGCCTCTGACTGCGACATCTGGTTAAGCTGGAAATAGATATCCAACTTCTCTACCCAAGACTTTGCCGAACTGTTCGATGAGCCATCAAACGTGGGCAAATGAAATCTGCTAGCTACGCGGTGGTCATCATGATGATGCCTGTGCCCTCTGTGATGATCACGGGGTCTAATGTCACGCTGGAGCTGGACAAAGTCTCTGAAAGTGATAGAATCTCAGAACTCCTGCCCGTATGCCCTGTACTTTGCAAAATAGGCACCCATCTGGGCAGGCTCAGGCTCTGGCTCCTGCTGCGCTCCTGCCCCTGTGTCCTCCGCTAGGAAAGTGGGCATAGTGGATCGCGTGGGTGCATGCGACGCAACGATGGGGATAGCATCACGTATCGGCATATGGTGTGACGTGCCTGATCCCTCTCCAACCTGAAAACCGCTCGGGGTTTCCCGCTGCCTAACCTCCAGCACAGCGAGTCTCTGTTACATATCCTGCATGTGTTGGAGGAGTGTCTCCCATCTCCTCGAACCCTCCTCGTCTGCCATAGGGCCCTGCTGCTCTGCGTCCCTCGCAGGCTGCTCCTGCTCTGAATCTGTCTCAGGCTGCTCCTGATCTGTGTCCACCACTAGAACACAGTCCCCCTCTCCATGGGTGTTCTCCAACCCACGCTCAACGTCTCTGTATTTCTTACCCCGGCGACTGTTATGGGATCTATCCCTCGGCCTCATAGACTGCTAGCTCCATAGGCTGAGCCAGGTCTATGCTCTGATACCACTGTAATATCCCCAACGGGAAATAGACAGTAATACACAGAAATACAAACATGCAAATATATAGGGAAAAATGTCGGAACTAGAATATAGAGCAAGTACACATAAAAATACCAGAACGCTAAGCCATTTTATTAATTCTAAGAATACATGTATGGGTACAATAGATAATCAGAATGAGTGCACCTATCCTTGCACCTGAGGCAAAGTGAAGAACCCTCTCGAGAATAGGAAATGGGCTGTGTTGCGTCTAGGCTATGGAGAAATACCGTAGAATCTTGTTGTTGCAATGTGCGGAACTAGGGGCGATCCCCTCACGAGATGAGCTGAAAATCGGTGGGCGCTGTACTCCTTGCTCAGGACAAAACCGAAGCCATGGAAGCAAATGCACCACCTCCGAAAAACCACCACAGAAGCCCTCCTCAAGAAAAACGTTGTCTCTCCCAAGCACAGCGTAGAGGCCCAAGAATGCTGGAAAAGGGCCACAAATCCCTCTGCAAAACTCTCCAACTGTATAGACAATCCCTCCAAGCTGAAACACACTGAGGACTCCACGAAAAGTCCCCACAACAGCGCTGCTCTGAACCCAACTGCGTCCTCCCTCCTGGACTGCGCAGTCACTAAATGAGACTCAGCTCCTCTGCAAACGTCCACCCAAATCTCCTGCAAATCAACTGCTGAAACTGAAGGAATACCTTGCCCGAGCAGGCACTCGAAGTCCCCCGGGGCCAAGGGCGAGATCTCCGACCGGAGACACTCAGTCGCACTAAACAGTGCTGCAGACCGACTAAACAACCGACGTGCTCAAGTAGACAGAAGTCTAGCTCACAATATCATCAACATATCAATAATGCCAAATGGAGTGAAACCCCCACCTTTTATAGTGCTAGCTCCCTCAAAACCCTAACTGCATCCTTGAGCTCCTCTTATGCCTGCGCAGTTGCCTTTAGACCCTACGTGAGGCCTCTCTCATGTAACGTGTGGACCCCCAAGGCTTTCCCTTTAAGTTACAACGTTCATCTACTAGGAAGCACTTTATTTTATTAAAGTGAGTTGACCCCCTCTTTCTCACTTTTATTTATTAATTTAACTAGGCGGCAAAACTATACAAAAATGAAATATTCCAATTAGCGGTGCTAATTAGGAATATTACATATAATGAGTTTTGTTTTTTATTAAAATTTAATAATAATTAATAATTTGGTTTTTTACTTTTATTTTTAATATTTATATTTATTATTTATACATCGTTTTATGGGTTTTTTATATTTTGATTTGTTTTTAAAATTATACTTCGGTTTTTAAATTTTTTATACATGCTTTTATGATAAAACATTTATAATTTTATAGTTATTAGGCCCCACATTTTAGTGCATGTCTTTTGAAGTTGAGCTAATATCATTATAATATCATTGTAATATGTTCATTATAATATGATTGTAATATGTATGAGGGAAGATGCATCATTTCAATGTTTCAGTCTTCATATTTATAATATATCTAATGGTATCAGTTCTAAAAGTGTTTGATGCTTTCAAGGAGTATTTGATTTTTGAACTCTAAAGTGTTTTTTAAAATTAAAAAAAATAATATTATATTTTAATTTTTTTGTACTTGACATATCCTTGTCGTATCCAGATCCAGGATTTTCAAAAAACTAGCGAATCCGTATCCGGATCCGGATCCGTATCCGTATCCATATCCGAATCCTGGTAACTTAGATTGTTATGTTTACCAATTAAGATTCTTCACAATTACAATCAGAAAATTAATAATAAGAATTTTATTAAGAACAAGTGAGGACACCAATCCTCCTTTTACAAAAGTTTGAGTACAATGATGTATGAGGGCTCCAACCCTTCAATCTACCAGGCTCCAACCTGTTGCCAAGCTCCGACTTGGGCTTTTATGAGGCTCTAACCCTATCCTTCTCAAGGCTCCAACCTTGTTTTTAGAGGCTCCAACCCCGAGGGCACCAAACCTTCAATCTTTTTAATAAAATGAATAAGTGTCCTACTTTAATTGCGTCACAAGTCTGTTCTGGATTTGTTCACTGAATACTCTTCACTGTCCAAGGCTCTACTTGCTTTCACTGTCCAAAGACTTCTCTGCTCCAAGGGTCTTTCACTGTCCAAGACTTCTCTGCTTGATTGTACAATTCTTCAAAACATAGCTATTATCCTTCCACAGGTGATTGGTTTCAGAATGATCACAAGTTTGAGCTTAAGGCTTCAGGCCTTGACTGTTTGAGCCTCCTTGGAAATATGACTGAACCTCTCTACAATTATGTAAGCCTACACCGAGCCTTCTCAAGTTGATTAAACCTCCACTGTTCTATCCCAGCTCCAAGGAAGGATCACCATCCTAATCCGAACTCCACAACACAAGACATCGAGCCACAGTCCACAGGATTGGATACAGGTCCGAGGGTTTATCTCTGCAATCTGAGATAGTTGTCCATGATTTACTGCCACAAGACTAGTTGCAGATAGGCTCGAAATTCTTGAGGTAGCACAGTTGAGCTTCAGGTCTGCAATCTGGAAACCCAAACAAGTTTAAGTTGTTGACCCTCCACTCCACAGTCTGAGCTGTTATATTTCTGTCCTCCAGCAACCACACTTCTTATCACTGGTCAAGGCAATAGATCACAGATCTGAGGGTTATATCCTTTAGTCACAGGTCCAAAGCAGTAGATCACAGGTCTGAGTTTATATCTGAGTTCTGTGAACTGTGGTTAGGTCCAAGTCTTCTGTCTGAGCCAACAAAACTTGTTTCACAGGTCCGAGAGTTATGATTCCTTGCCATAGGTCAAGGGAACTGCCCCTTGTCACACTCCGAGAGAGAGAGTAGTTCACAGATCCGAGAGAATAGTTCAATCATAGATTTTAACCCAAACAGATTTTCAAAATTGTCCTTAAGCTTCTTCTCCTCGACTTTCTTCAGTTCACGAGTTGTGAACTCCTTGCTGCGTTATGCTCTGAATTTCCTTGACCGAATTGATGATTGGAAAGTGAAGTATTAGACTTGAATTTATAGTTGTTGGAGTGTGTTTTGAAGAGTCATGACTTTTGGAGGTGAGGCCAACTAGAGTAACTGAGCATAGGTCGGCTAGGGTAGAAAATAGGATATACTATCTTAGAAATCCATTTTCTCCTAGACTATGGGGAGTTAGAGGGTGAGTGAGGGCTCATTGGAAAGGGAACAAAGTCCTCTACATGCTGGTGAAGGAGTCATTGTGAAATGATGTCTTCAAAAAGTTATAAAACAATTTTCTTTATGACTGTTCAAGAGATATAGTACAGACCTTGGGGATTTTTGGACTTTTCATGTATAAGGTCAATGGAACAAGGATAAGGGTTAGGGCACATTCATTAGAGCTCCAAGTGTGGTCATCAAGCCATGTCATCAATCCATGTCATCAAGCTCATATTGACATCAATGACAATTATTGACCAACACATCTATTGCACAATTTTATGTTAGATTTTGGGGCTTCAACCAACGTCATGACTAAGAAAGTCATGGAGCAGCTGAATTTAAGAATATAAAGGCCTTATCATAACATATGCTCCATAAATTCAAAGAAGATTGAAGTTCCTGGTGTGATCAAAGACTTGCAGGTCTTCTTGGCAGCGTTCCCATACAGGATAATCACAATGGATATTCTCGTTATAGATGTACTTGATGTATGGGGAATGCTCTTATCTAGAAATTTTGCAGCGGATCTCGGAGGATGCATTCAGTTGGACTTATCTTATGCTACTATTCCTGCAGTGGAGGGTGGTATGGTCAAACTTTATAGAGAAGTTGAAAGAAGACATCATGTGGAGGGTCCAAGGAGGCCCAACAATGCAGAGGTTGAAGGACATACTACGGAATATGATGCAGTGTTGATTGATTTCTTTCAACCTATCGGAGAATAAGCCCGAGACTCCACATCATCACATCTCATGAACAGGAAAAGGACTGGTCTATGCAATACAATGTTGGAAATCTCCGGCATCCTAAAAGGGTCAATATTATATAGGGTACATCAAAAAAGCATCCAATGGATCCACTTGTGAGTGGACAACTTCTCCAAATTGGACATCAAAGATGACATTTGATGCCATGGGGCATCTTTTGTATAGTATCTCTCTAAGAAACCGGATTCGTACTGTGGGGCCCACGTGTCCCGAATCCGTCGTGTCGGACACAACACATACGGATTTGAATCCTTTTCATCGGATTCGATCGTGTCCATACAGGACACGTCAAATCCTGATCGTGTCCTGTACAGACACAATCGAATCCCATACGGTCGAACATGTGCAACGCAAAAGTGCGTTTTTGAGGTTATTTTTGCTGAAAATATTAAGCATCAGTGCAATACTGCTCTATCTGGGAACAAGTGCTGCATGTTTGCCTCTATTCCCATGGTTTTTCTAACGTTTCAATTCCTGGTTGACTTGTGTATTTTATGTCATCATCAGTTTCACTAATAGCATTGAATGTGCTTGTGTAGTTCTCTCTGTTTATGGTAACTGTTGCCTTTTTGTTACATTGATGGTGTGGTTCATTCCTTTGTCCCTTGCCTGCAATCCTTTCAAAAAATTAGCTTTGAAAGAATTCATCTATTATTATACGCTACCAATTTATCTTGATTGCTAAGTTTTCTATGACCACTCTTGCAGAAGAAGTTTGTTTTTCCTTTTTTTGGAGGGATAGACATAGAAACTTTCATTCCTCACACATGGCCCTAGAAATCATCTCTTTGGTAAATGGTTTTAACCGCATCCATCTTATTTCTCTTCAAGGTGCACCTTGTTGATTTTATTTTTCTCGTGGTGCTAGGAATATTGTGGTAAGTTAGAGGTTGGGATTCCATTTTAGCAATTTTTATATTGGTTTGTTTGATTTTGGGAATTTGTACTTATGTAACACATTTTGATTTTGATGACTTAATGAGAAAACTACAGTATCTTGTCTTTCTGAGTTTCTCCTATTGGATCATTGATGAATATGTCTATTACTAATACTTTGTAAATTTGTAATATGTATGATTGACAATTGTATGATGTATCAATGTATCAATGTATCAATGTATCATGTATGAGTATATAAGATCTTAAATCTATGTTTGAATCAATGAATTTGTATGAATTTGTGTAAGAAATATCTAATTTTTAATATATATATATATATATATAATAAAATAATATATAACGTGTCCAGATGTGTCATGTTCCGGGGGTCACCATGTCCCGAATCTGACACTCAAATCTACGTGTCCATCGAATCCCATGTCAAGTGACTTAGGTATCTCTAACCCTATTCTCTTAGATTAATTTTTATTTTTGTCATTAGAATTGGATTTTAGTTCTGGCATTAGATAGTTTTCATTTCAGCATTTATGTTTTAGGTCTTTAGATTTCATTGTTAGAATAAGATTTCGATTCCAACGGTTGATATATATTTGATGACGTTCATGATGACTTTGATATGTATTAGAATGGATATCTACGTGATGTTTCTTGGTTTTCTTGGATACAAGATTCTGGATTCTCACATCCCTTCATTAAAGCAATGTCTCCGCAAGTAGAGCCAGATGTTGACCATGTACATGTCAACAGTCCAAGAAACAGAGCATACAGCAGTGGAATAAAAATTTTGAGTCAATGTCATTATCGTAATCCCAAATTCCCTTGGAGCCCTGAGCAGTTATGAAGAAAAATGAATAAAAGGTAAAAGGCATATGAAGAAGGGTGGAAAAACAAAGGTCGAGGTAACTCATGTACCACGATTTTCTCCCTCCTACACTCATATGCCCGGATGTGGGCTTCCCTTATTGTAGCTACCCATGAACCATGACATGTGGTTTGGATGATTCCCCTGATCCCCACTCTGTTCCATTGTTATATCATGTGCCATCTATCACTTGAGAGATGTGCCATGGACATGCCACCCCCCTTAGATGTTGAAACCAGCTAATAGGGTCCTTGATTAACCCCTTGTATTAAGCTTGGAGACACTTGTACATGCCAGAGCCCACTATGGAAGGGCATGCCACCATGAAGTGCCCCATTGGTTCCATGACTTGTAAGCTCTTTTACTTGATTATTCCAATGATTTGTTATATTGGAGGGCAAAGGGACATATTGGATCTTATGCAAGATTGCAAGTGGGTTTCCATTTGGGGCATGGTATCCCTATATGCAATGTTATCAAAACTGAATCGGTGATCGAACTGAAAAACCTTGTGGACCGAGAACCGGTTGGAACCGGACCGAAACCAATAAAAAACAGGAAAAAAAATTGGTTTACCAAAAATACAAAGTATTCATATTTTAAAAAAAAAACATTTATATTCATGTGCATCCAAATCCAAACCATTTATACACAAATATGCAAAAGTTTTCATTTACATAGCTGTAAGGTTGCACATAACCAAAATAGCATCGAGTGCAATCCATCTTTGAACCGAAAACACATCAACAAATAGGCTCTAGATGGCCTCTAGCACAAAAAAAAATCATGATACAACAAATTGTTGTTTTTTGTAGCATTAGAAAGTGCTCTAAGTCTCAAATTTTGTGGAAATGCTTAAACACTGGTATTCCAAAGAACCCAAAAACCGTTTGTGAAAATTCCACTCAGTTGATGTTTTATTAAATTAATTAATTATTTTAATGGAGAACCTAAGTCTAACTTGGGGAAATTAAATAATTAAAGGGTATTAATAAAACATGAGTGAGAATGAATGAGTGAGATCAAGTCATGTTATAACCTTAGTCGTTGATTAGAGATCTAATCTCGGTCATTGATGTCTCAACGAGAAGACTATAAAGGAAGGCTTGAAAGCCATTTGGAAAGACATTGAATTGATCTAAGAGTTTGAAATTTCTGGGGCGCGTTTTGCGAAGAAATTCGAGCTAGAGATCTAAGCAGTGAGGGGCAGAGATAGCATGCAGAGAGAGATTCTCTCAGCCGGTGAAGCATCAGTCAGAGAGAGGCAGAGGTGATCTAACCAAGCCAGTGTTGAAGGAAAGGGGTTTACGTAGGGACTGCGCAGGAGTCACATAGAAGCAGCGCAGAGGCAGAGGAGGGTTTCCGAAAATTTTGCTTGTGGATCAGTTTCCTCTTCTCTGTTTCAGATCTACAACTTCTTGGATTCCTTCAGAAATTCAAACATGTGTGAATTGTCACCTTTGAGTCTTTGATACCCTTCGCTTTAGGTGGAGTTTTCTTGTTTGTCAACTTGGCTTGTTATCACCCTTGTTCTTCACTCAAAATACTTTCCTTATAGTGACTGATATTTCGGCCTTGTTCTTGCAAAGGATAGCAAAGATCTCTCGCATGTGTGGAGGTTAGTTGGCCCACAAAACAGTCCCAAATAAACACTCAGATACCTCGTTGTTCCTTACTTCTTTCTCGCTGGTAATTGGGCTCCCTTGATGACCCTCACACTTTAGATCTTGACCAAATTGTGTCTCTAAAATTTTTTCACCTGGGCATAGGTCGAGCTACCTACTTATAGTGATTTTCCTCTATAATTAGCCGACATGAAAGAGCTTGAGCCGACATGTCTCTTAAAGTAGGTTATTTACTCCATTTTGTAGCCAACATGAAGGATTTGTTTGTGCTTGGCCTTGGAGAGCTTACATACTAATTTAATGACTCATACACAATGTTGTGAAAATTTCTGAATCTAAGTTACAAAAATCCTATTGCAGAAATCTGATTTACATTACCTACTTGTTTTCATTAGATTAACAAGTTATTTTTGAATACATAAAGAAAATATTAATGTAAATACATTGCAGCCTACACAACTATACAGATCAAGTACTGAAAAATAAACGAAGCATTCAAACAAAGGACACTTATTTTCGGACAAATGTCCCTGGAAAAACCCAATGCGAGAAAACCGGTGCAGCAATTCAGAGGGTTTATACTATTATGCAGATTTCTGAATACAATCTAGGGTGACAAATTTGGCTCACCCAACAGAGAAAATGCTCGGCAGAAGTACCTCTATCCAGAGACAAATATTTCGGCTGATCTAGCAGCAGAATGAAGAAACCCCAAGGCAACTGCGTTGTCCACAGTGTTGTGCAGCAACGGCTGCAACAAGCTCTGCGTTGAAATTGTGTCACCTCCTCTAGTGGTTGTGCCACCCTCCTCGTGAGCCTTCCCGACTCAGAAATCAATCTGTTGAATGGTTGCCCGATCTGCCTCACAGAAACCTCAACGCGACTACTCAAGTGACAGTGTCACCCCCTCTAGCTCTGCGTCACCCTTCTAGCTCTACGTGAGCCCTGTTGGCTCTGCATCACCCTCTCAAGGGTTGTGTTGTCTCTCTTGGTGCTGATCTGCCTCTCTGCACTTGTATTCTCAGCCTTGGACTGAAGTCCCACTGCCGAATTGCCCCTCACTGCACTGAATTACTCAGATCTGATCTTCCTCCGTGCACTGCTCCATCAAAAGAATTCGATCTCTAAATTCAGTTTCTTTGTGTATGTTCTCCAACTAACCCTCAATCCTTCCTTTATACTTTTCCTGTTGATGAATCAATGCTCGTGATCTAATCTCTAATCGACGGCTAAGATTAGAAAAGACTTGATCTTCATCACTTAGAACATTCTCACCCACATGTTAAATTAATTCACTTTAATTATTTAAATTCCCTAAGTTTTAACTTAGGCTCCATTTAAAATAATTAATCATTTGAATAACTTAAGCTCCGAGTGTAATTTCTCCAAACGATTTCTGGGTCTTGGAGATCTCATGTGTTCTAGCCCATCCACAAAGTTTTGGAGCTAGAGCACATCCGATGCTACCCCAAAAATCAACAAATGTTGTACCCAAGAAGGGTCCTTCATACATGACATAGACTCAATTTGACTTTTATGACTAGATGACAAATCCTAAAGACTCACAATGGGAGCCATTACTAAAATAAAATTCCTTGCTCATGAACCCATGAGACAAGCATTACAATAATAATTTTATTTTTCTTCTTTTCATCAATTACATAAAATCACAATTACACATGTCATTATGAAGACAGGTCCTAGTTATGTTTTTCAACAGCCAATAGCCCCTTGCAGCCACCAAATAGCTCCATGTGCCATTATCTTTGTCAACAGAGCCAGCCATGTGGTCCCTCAACTACTTGTCATGATTGTATGTTTGAAGGTGGGCCTCTCGACCCCAAAGGTATGGCTTTTCATTGGTATAGTTGAGTAATTTTCCTTAGTTATCATGGACACTTTTGGGCATGGATTGTTGGGGGGATTCGACGGAAAGAGTGGGTTAGATTTGCATTCTTGTCTCCACTGCCCGATTTCATGTTTACCCTTGTATCCTAGTCCTGTGGGATCTCCTTTGTCGGCAATTAGCTTTAGGGTTGGCATTACATGGGAAATCACGAATTTGGTTGCATGGTCCCGCTTCCCAATACCACCTACATCACTCCCCTTCCACTCATTTTAGCCCCATTCATCTCTTTTCCCATCCGGGTCCACATGTGGTCGTTGGGTCCACATAGGGTTAACGTCCCCCTCCCCTTGTCCACACCTTGGTGTTGAGATTTTGGGTAGCATCGGATGTGCTCTAGCTCCGAAACTTTGTGGAGGGGCTAGAACACATTTGAACTCCAAGACCCAGAAATAGTTTGGAGAAATTCCACCCGGTGAGAAAGTTATTTAATAAATTAATTATTTTAATGGAGACCCTAAGTCTAACTTAGGGAAATTAAATAATTAAAGGGAATTAATTTAAACATGTGGGTGAGAATATTCTAAGTAACATGGATCAAGTATTTTCTAATCTTAGTCGTTGATTAGAGATTAGATCACGGCCATTGATTTCTCAATGAAAAAAGTATTAAAGGAAGGCTTGGGGTTAGTTGGAGAACACACAGAGCGGTACCACTTGAGCTAAGTTGAAATTCTGGGGCGCGGTTTGTTGAGAATTTTCGAGTGAGCTTGCATTGCTGGTGACGGGCAGATCTACAAGGGATATTCAGATTTGAGGCAGAGAATACATAGGCAGATAGGCAGATTTGTACCAGGCAGCGCAGAGACCCAGTAGGAGGGACGCAGCCCAGCGAAGCTCACACAAAGGTAGCGTAGAGGCTGACGCAGGCCCTTCAAGGTGACGCAGAAGCAGCGTTGATCCCAGAGGGGTGATGTAGGAGTAGCCTGTGTTGTGCAGAGGCTCTAGCAGCTACGCAGTGCTGGGAGAGGCAGCACTAGGATTTCTAGTGGGCCAGAAAGGGCTCGTATTCAACATTATTTTGAAGATGTGAAGCCTCAGCTGAAGCAGCCATATTTTCTGTCTCCGAGTCTTAGAGGTACATTTGTCGTGAATTCTCTGTTGGGCAAACCACTGCTAGTGCCCTTGATTGTATTCAGATATTTTTCTTAATAAAAAAACCCTCTAAGAGTTGCTACGCTGGTTTCACCACATTGGGTTTTTCCAGAGACATTGTCCAAAAAATAGTGTCCTTTGTCATGTGTGCGTTATGCTTCAGTAAATGATCTGTATGTATGTGTACGCTGTAGTTGTGTTTACTTTGATATTTTACTGAATATTTCAGAAAATAACTTGTTAATTAAATCAAACTAGTAGGAGAAGTAAATCAAGATACTGCAGTAGGGTTTCTATATTCAAAAATTTTCACATGATATCAGAGCGATTGCAGATCAAGCTGAATCCATCAGCATAGGGCTGAAGAATTTTTTGCTGCAAGCTGAAGCTGTACAAATTCAGAAAGAGGCAACGCAACACCAGAGGAACAGTGTAGGCCTTGCAGGGGTGATGCAGAGCCAGTCTTCTCAGTAGAGCTAACATAGAGGTTGACCCAAGCCCAGAAGGGTGACGCGGAGCCTGCCAAGCTGACGCAGGCCCATAAGGGTGACGCAGAGCCTGTCAAGCTTATGTTGAGCTGACGCAGGCCCAAGAGGGTGACACAATCCAAGAGGGAGTGACGATGTGTCGGTTGTCGTGGCTGGAAGTGCAGTTTTCTAATCTTCGAAGTTATTGGTGGGGCACTATTTCTGCCGATGCAGAACAATGCCTAGCAGGGTTGACGAAGTAAGAGGAAACAGTTCCTCAGCAGATTTTCTAGCCAAGAAATTTGAAATTCGATCAAGTGGAGTGATCATAGAGGGTCAATTCGACAGAATAGGTGAAGGATTTTCAGGAGGGAAATCATTTGTCAGAAGGAGCATATTCTCTATAGGGTTTCTATCGCCAAGGAACCCAAATCGATTTTTTTTGCCAAGTGTAGCAGCAGTAGAAGGGAGAAGAGCACTTGCTTCGACAGTTTGAGCAGAGGTGGCCCCGCATGGATTGAGAGATCAGGATAGGTTAGACAGTGTGTCTAACTTTTCCATCTAGAATGCCAAAATCTTGTCAGTCCTTGAAGAATATGGCATCAAAGATCATGTCGAGAACGTCTTGGCTGTTCCAACCGATGCTGCTCTTCTAGCGAAGTTTAATGAAAATCAGGCGTAAGCTAAATGCTTGATCATGGATGGACTGAAAGATCACGTGGTTCCGCATATTGCCAAGAAGAAGACGGAAAACGAGGTGTGAGTGGCATTAACCACGTTGTATCAAGGTAGCTCCGTCTAGCGGAAGATGCTTCTGGAGAATCAAATGTGATTGTTCCAGATGCACAAGGAAGAGGAGATCGATCCTTTCCTCTTTAGATTGCAGACTATCCGAGACCAGTTGATTGCCATGAGAGCAATTCCTGATGATGGACTCATGGTGAGGACTACCCTAAATGCAGCCACCAATGATTGGGAGACCTTTGTCCAAAGTATCTTGGGCAGAGCACAACTTCCAAACTGGGGGGACATGTGGGCAATCCTTCGACAGGAGGAGATCAAGAGAATAACCAAGAGGGAATTCAGCAGCAGAGAATTCGAGATTAAGAAAGAGGAGGAGGAAGATGTAGCTCTAGCATCTAAGGGATGGAGGCAGCAAGGGAAGAAGAAGAAGGACCTATCCAAGGTCTGGTGCTTCAGATGTGGCGAATTGGGACACTTTGCCAATACTTGTCCTAAGAAGAATGGCAAGGAAGATTTGGATTCCAAGGAAGCAGCAGCGAAAGGGGATGACGACAGCGATGACGATGTGGCCATGGGTGCTCATGTACCTCGAGAGAGGAGGTGGGGTGACATAGATCTATAGAGTGAGCTACAAATGGTGTGGCAGGATCCTTGAGGTGAACAAACTATTAGATCACATACGAGCTACAGGAGCTGTTAAAAATAGTAGCAGGGTGACTGGAGTCAATGGATGCAGAGGATCATGGAGAGGCATAGGGCAGTGTTAGAATGCTAAAGATTGAAGCAACACAGTGCAGAGGTATCAGCAGCGCAAAGGCTGATGGGACTTCAGCAGTGCAGAGGGGCAGTGCTTACATAGTGCAGAGCAGCAGCATAGAGGCTCTGGAGAGACAGCGCAAAGCAATAGCAGAGGGTGGTTCAGTGATGTGTTGCAGCCAGACTGACTTGTCTGTCAATTGTTGGGTGATGTCCATCAGTTGCTTACTTCTCAGCAACTGAGGTGCAGTGCAGCAGTTAGCAGTGGCAGTGCTATAGGCAGCATGGTGCAGCAATTTGAGAGGGAGTTGCAATACAGATGTGGCAGAGTCATGGGCAACAGTACAGAAAGCAGCAGCGCAGTGGATGGGGGGCAGCGGGCCAAGCACCAGCAGCGTAGGGGACCGATGCCAGAGATCAGAGTAACACTTCCGAAGTGAAGTGTTGCTAGGGCACATTCCTCGCTAAGAGGGAGTGTTGAGATTTTGGGTAGCATCAGATGTGCTCTAGCTCTGAAACTTTAAGGAGGGGCTAGAACACATGAGATCTCCAAGACCCAGAATCGTTT
Organism: Pinus albicaulis; assembly: GCA_034641835.2. Taxonomy (NCBI): domain Eukaryota; kingdom Viridiplantae; phylum Streptophyta; class Pinopsida; order Pinales; family Pinaceae; genus Pinus; species Pinus albicaulis. The sequence continues at coordinate 151,906 of JAXQQM020081161.1, read as the reverse complement.
GGAGAAATTCCACTTGGTGTGAAATTTATTCAATAAATTAATTATTTTAATGGAGACCCTAAGTCTAACTTAGGGAAATTAAATAATTAAAGGGAATTAGTTTAAACATGTGGGTGAGAATGTTCTAAGTAACATGGATCAAGTCTTTTCTAATCTTAGCCATTGATTAGAGATTAGATCACGGTCGTTGATTTCTCAACGAGAAAAGTATTAAAGGAAAGCTTGGGGTCAGTTGGAGAACACACACAGAGTGGTAGCACTTGAGCTAAGTCGAAATTCTAGGACGCGGTTTGCTGAAAATTTTCGAGTGAGCTTGCAGTGCTGGTGAGGGGCAGATCGGCGAGTGATATTCAGATTCGAGGCCGAGAATACATAGGCAGAGAGGCAGATCCGTACCAAGCAGCACATGGACCCAGCAGGAGGGACGCAAACCAGCTAGGCTCACGCAGAGGTTGACGCAGGCCCTTCAGGGTGACGCAGAGGCGGCGCTAAGCCCAAAGGGGTGACACAGGAGTAGCCTGTGTTGTGCAGAGGCTCTAGCAGCTACGCAGTGCTGGGAGAGGCAGCGCTGGGATTTCCAGTGGGCCAGAAAGGGCTCGTATTCAGCATTATTCAAAAGTTGTGAAGCCTCAACTGAATCAGCCATACTTTCTGTCTCTGAGTGTTAGAGGTACATTTTTCGTAAATTCTCTGTTGGGAAAACCATTTTTGGTGCCCTTGATTGTATTCAGATATTCTTCTTAATAAACAAACCCTCTAAAGTTATTTCACTGGTTTTCCCACATTGGGTTTTTCCGGAGACATTGTCCAAAAAATACTGTGTCCTTTGTCATGTGTGTGTTATGCTTTAGTAAATCATCTGTATGTATGTGTAGGTTGTAGCTATGTTTACTTTGATATGTTACTAAATATTTCAGAAAATAACTTGTTAATTAAATCAAACAAGTAGGAGAAGTAAATCAAGATACTGCAGTTGAGTTTCTATATTCAGAAATTTTCACACTTGGGTCGGGCTTGGAACGATGCCCGAAGGTTGATGCAGCTAAAATATTTTAAAAAAAGCATAATTTGGCCACTCTCAGTAGGAAAAGTACCACAAAATGCAAAAGACGATCGGGATATACAAATTTAGCACGTGAGCAAAAGCCAAACATGAGCTCTACCCCTTATCCATGGCCATCACCCTGGTTCCTATGGGCCCTAGATGAGCCCCCTCCATCATTAAGTAACCCATGATTGTCCCAACCCTTGGTGGGTGATGAACTGCCCCACCTTAAGGGGATATCCACTGCGATATATTACACATCATGCTCTCATCCCCTGGAGCCTTGAGAAGTTATGAAGAAAAATCAATAAGAGGTAAAAGGCATATGAAGAAGGGCAGAAAAACAAATGTCAGGTTAACTGATGTGCCATGATTTTATCTCTCCTACACTCACATACCCAAGTGCGGGCTTCCCTTATTGTAGCTACCCATGAACCATGACATGTGGTCTGGAGGATTCCCTTGATCCCCACTCCGTTCCATTTTTATATCATGTGCCACTTATCACTTGAGGGATGTGCCATGGACATGTCACCCCCTGTAGAGGTTGAAAGTTGAAACCACCTAATAGGGTCCTTGATCAACCCCCTTATTAAGCTTGGAGACACTTGTACATGCCAATGCCCATTACAGAAGGGCATGCCACCATGAAGTGCCCCATTGGTTCCATGACTTGTAAGCTCTTTTACTTTATTATTCTAATGATTTGTTGTATTGGAGGGCAAGGTGACGCATTGGATCTTATGCAGGATTGTAGGTGGGTTTCCATTTGGGACTTGGTCACCCTATACAGGGTCCTAGCCCTCCAAAGGGCCACATTGGCACTTGTAGGGTGAATGTTGAGAGCCATGGGCCTCCACTATAGCAGAGAGTACTTCATGGATCCCCAGCACTAATTGATTGCTCGTGTTCCACCTTCGGGATGAGGACGATGCACCTAGTCCACCATGCCCAGTCGATTCCACAATTACACCATACACTTGGCAGATGTTCCAGGGTCTAGAGGATGTCTCCAGCTGCAGAGGGAGGGCTTATATCATCAACCTAGCCCTTACAAATGGTCTACAAGAATTTTCGATCCACTTGGAGACCCATGAGGATGTCCTTGTGCCCCCACACCCACTTGGGAGCACCACAAGTTCTTGCTTGAAAAACAAGGGGTCAACCCCTTGTCCACTATCTTTGGAGTCCATTTCTACATCATGGCACCCCTTGGACTTAACTAGGCCTCCTCAATGGCCCAACAACTCACTTTCTTGATCATTCGACCCTCTTGAGAGCCTTATTCTTATGTTATTGAGCTATTTGGTGGGCTTGTCAACAAAAGTATTGTTATTATGCACATTATTTTATTCTAGGGTCATTATTAGTGAGTATAAATAGAATAGATGCATTCTCTGTCATTCATCATCACTTGGATTGGGTTATCTCCTCTTGTGAGAATTTCGCTATCCTTTTTGGAGGACAAGTTTGGATGAATGGATGAATTTTGACGTTTGGATCTCTTTCATTTTGTCTTGGAGCTTCTCTATTGGCATATCTTGGTGATTGGATATACACTTTTCTTACATGTAACTTTGTAAGTGTTTTTTTAATGCTATTCTTGTTATTTACTTTTGTCACATGCATGTTGCTGGGATTTTCACTATACTAGGCTGAAATGTATTGTTTTTCTTATGCGAAATTGTGGAAATTTGATTTCTTGTAGCATTGCATCATGTCATGGGCCATGTATGGAAGAGTGAATGTTCCTATAGATAATTTGCATCAAATGTATCTTGATAAGTCATCGAATATTGCAAAATCAAAGTGTAAAGACCTTGAAGTTGCTTCTAACATGTCCTAGTGCCATGTGAGGTTCTTTAAAGGCCTCCTTGACTAGATGAATCTGGCTTATCTCTCTGACCTTCTTCTCTTTTCTAGGCCTACCCTCCATAGGTCACCTAGGGCATCAATTTTCTCACGGAATTCGTCCATCAAAAAATTTCGATCTTATGCCTACTACTGCACTGGTGTGTCTCCTAGGTACCCTCCAAATTTCATGAAATTCTAACAGTGGGATCTTCAGATATTTCAAGCCCTAGATCCGAGATCAATTTTTGCCTTTGGTTTCCTTTGGCTAGTGACCTCATTGGGATCATTGCATCAAGATCAAAGACAATTTATTATTTGATCCCTTTCTCCTCCTCAATTAGGTCAAGCATACCCTTGATTGATCAATTCCATCCCCTTGACCTAATTTTGGGTCCACTTGGTCTCATGTGGTCCCACTTCGTATCATATCCAATTCTTCAAAGACCATTTAGAAACTAAGTTTCCACAAGGATTTTGAGGTCTAGTAATCTCCTTTACAAGTTATATCTTCAAACCTTAGCCCTTAAAATCCTCCTAGCCCTTCCTAGAGAGCTTTTCACCTTGCTTTATAAGCAAGTAAACCACATATTTGAGCCTATCTTGTGAATAGCATGGATGGGATCACCTTTCAATTTATCATTGATATATTCGTTATCATGGTCCTTATTATACTGGGTCTCCTCCCATCGGTGAAAGTCCTTAAAGAGTAGGGAGCCTTAACTAAGGTGACAATGGGAACTCCATTGTTTCCCTTGACCTAGTAGCCACCCTTTAGGATCCCCTACTAGTTTGAGCTGTAACAAAGCTCATTGACAAGGTCGTAGGTGAGTCCTAGTGTTAATCAATTCTATGTGTTTTTCATACTAGATCATGTATCTTGTCGCAAAATTTGGTTGAGTCTTAAGAGTCTGTGTCTACATGTATTTCCCCTTCTAAGGGTTGAGTTTGTAATATCTTGATGTAAAAGTATTATCTAGGAATATTTTTGGTGAATGGTTCCTCATAATTAGAACACCATTACCAAAATATTTTTTAGATACAATTAGAGGGTGTAAAAATATATAATCCCCTCTTGAGTGTAATAATTAATTTCTAGCAAAAATTAAAACAAAATTAGCCAGAAATTGTCAAAAAATAAAATGAGGGAAAATTTAATTACCCTCCAAGTGGAAAAATCATCAAAAAAAATTGAGGCTATTTTCAAAGAAAAATATTCAAGTCAAAAATAAAAGCCTCATTTCCAAGGCAGAAGGACCCAATCCAAAAATTCGTTTGGGCCAGAGAAGACTATTTTCCAGCAATTCAAATGTTTTGGGCTAGGAAGTGAATTATTTGCAGGAGTAACGATAATTCTATTTTTTGAAGGTCCTCTAGTGGTCCAGAAGTCAAATTTTGACCCTCCAGCACAGTGAACAAGGAAGATTGAAATTTTTTTGTGCCAACTAATCAAGGCATCAAAAATTTTCCACAAGGATCAAGCCATGGATCAATGCAACTAGCCATTATTTCCACTTGGAGGGGCTAATCCCTCTCAGTTTTTCTATAGCTCCGCATGGTAACTCTGGAACTAGATTGAAAATCTTTTGTATTGAGCTAAGCTCTACTAGAATATGTTTAATAAAGTCCTTGGGGTTCCAATTCAAGGTGTCTCTCGCTTGATGATTCATGGTATGTGTTGAATTGGTCTTGATGCTCTAATTATCTTTAACTAAAAATTATTGTTCTATTGCCAATGGTTGCATTATCCATTAGCACAGTTATCTTGCTTTAGGTATTGGGCTAGAGTAGACACATTGAAGCTGGTAGATCTAGCAAGTATCTCTAGATCTCTAGTCTATTTGTGTGAATCGAACCCCTCTAGAACTAATAGTTTATTTTTTGCGTAGAGATCTTTAGACATTCAGCCCTTGGGAATGCCGCAAGTTCATGGACTTGGAGGTGATCACATCTTGTTTGGACTCCGAGCAAATCTAACGATTATTGGTGCAAGTTCTTGGCTTGGACATTAAATAAAAAATATTTCTCTTACTGATTTTCAAAATCTACCTGAGCTATAAATGATAATTAGAGCTAATATTTCTCTTGTAGATATTGTAAATTATTTGTAAATAATTTTCTAACCCTTGTGTATTATTTTTCTCATTTTGTAAAAATTATTTTGGGGTTTTTATTTTAGAATTTTCTAGTTCTTTTGGCCCTATTTACTTGACTTGAAAGTGCCATTAGCTCAAGGATTCATTAACAAATCTAAAGCAAGAGGTTTGAGACTCTCACCTAGCCTAGATAGCTAGGGTTTGAGCCTATTTTCACCTAAAGAGGGATCATATAGCCAAGGGAAGGAGAGCGTTCAGCTGGAAGAGGTTTCTCTAGGCCTTTTAGGGCCTGATCTACAAGACCCAAGTCTCAGTTTTCCAACACCTTTCCTTCTAGAGGAAGTCGCTAGCCTTAAAGGGTTAATTCACTGCTGTAATTGGGGATTTTCATAAGTAATTGCATTTGAAGTAATTTTGCAGGTGGTATCTTGAGGTTAAGGTCATTTTTGAGCTTGCTAGTAACGATTCTTGCTTGCAGGAGGTGGCCGCAAGGGTTTTGAGGCCTCTAGCCCTTAGCTGCAACCCTAAAAGGGTCATTTCACCCTAGTCGCAGGCCAATTAGGCCTTGTTGACCTAGTCGCAACCCTAGAACGGCCTAATTCCATCTTTGCAATTGATTTCAAGGGCTAACAATTTGTTTTGCAAACATAAAGTGAATTTTGGCAAGGGTTTATAATGGTTTCCCATTTTATTTTTGCCATTTCATTGTGAATTTGTGGATTGATAGTGGCTTTGCCTGCTTAATATCCATTTTGAAGAGGTTGTGGGAGTTCATACTGGCTTATAGGCCTAGTCGTAGACCTAGAGGTTCTTCTCTCACATGGCCACAAGGGTTTCTAGGGATTTTATCCCTAGCCGCATCCCTAAAGACCCTCTAAACCCTAACCATTTGTTTGATTTATCATTTGAATTATATTTTAGGGCTAATCCCTAGTGTTTGCAGGTGTCTTGCACTTGTTGAAAGCCTCACGTCACATTTTTTAAGTCATTTTCCTTAGCCGCTAGCCTAGGAGGATCATCTTGTCTTTGTCATGGGGTTTGGTGACCTTCCTTGTTTTCAAGCTAATTAGTTGTGGTTGGAGGTATTCAAAGGCTAAATCATTGCCAAGTCACTTCATTTGGTGCCTCAAGCTTGTCTCGACTTGGAAAACTTGGTAGGGGAGCAAGGCCTTTAGGCCTTGAGGGTTTGATTTCTTTAGCCCTCTCTCTTTCCTTGACTGACATAAATAACCAAATCCGAAGACTAATCAAACAGTGGTATAATCAAATGTTAATCACATCTAGTTAAGCTCTAATAAACATCTTGGATAATTGGTATTGCTAAATCTTGTTTCATTGGGATAATTTCTAAATTGTTCTCTAAGTGTTCTTTTAATTGCTCTTGTCATATTATGTCGAATATTAATGTGAGCATCTTGTTTTTAAATAATTTAATCTTGATTGGAGCATTTAACATATCTATAATCTCATTGAAGTAATCACTCATATCTTGCACCTTCATTCTATGATTAGAAGTGCATTTCTAAAATATACCTCCAAGCATAAGTTTGGTTATAAGAAAGATAGGACCACCTTCCCCACACAATTTGAGAAGTCTAGACCCTCATTCGCAATTAACATAAGTGACCTTGCAGTTCTCTTGTGGGCAATCCCTTGTAGGAACAGAGGTACCTATGTGATTAGAAGTCCTGGATAGGTATCGTTAATGAGGCCTTAGCCTCCTTCCCCAACACTTCTCTCTACAACTTGTGTTCGAGACTATCTTCAAAAGAATTGAGAGGAAGGATTTACTTAGATAGTGCATCCAATTAAAATTAACCAAGATCCTGCATCACACAATAGTGTGAAAATTTCTGATTACATTAATGCAAAAATCCTACTGTAGTATCTTGGTTTACTTCTCCTACTTATGATTAAGTTATACAAGTTATTTCCAAAAAATATTCAAAAAATACCGAAGTAAACACTACTAACAGCCTACACACATGCAGATCATTTACTGAATAATACGCTCATTCAAACAAGTGACACACAGATTTTTCAGACAATAGTCCTCAGAAAAACCCAATGCGGGAAAATCAGTGCAGCAAATATGAGGGTTTATTATTATTATGTAGAAAATAATAGATCTGGGCACCCAACTGGTTAACTCGACAAAGAAAATAATAGATCTGCAGCAATACATGTTGTTCTGAGACCAAAAGCTAACTGATCCACACCCTCGAATGGGATTTATAGGACTCAGCTATTTTCTGGCCCTAGAAACCCCAGCGCTGCCACTGAAGCACCAACATCAGCCCTGATAGGCTCTGCGTGCCTCTGCGCTGCTCAGAAGGGGACTGTGTAACCCCAGACTGGATGACGCAGTCCTTACACTGCCTCTGGAGGCCTCTGCATAACTCTGGAAGACCTCTAAAGCTGCAACGTTGCCCCTCCTGGACCTGCGTAGCACCTACGTAGAAGCTGAAGCCTCTGCACTGTGCAGCTACTACTGTTGCCCTTGCTCCTTTGCGCTGTCCTTGATTGCTGCTCCTCTGCCTCTTGTTGAATCTTGGCTCCGGGATCCGATTATCCCCTTAGCCAATACTACCCCTCGTTGCAGAAAACTTCTCTAGAAATTCTTAGCAAACCTGCCCTAGAATACCAGCTCAGTTGCTCAGCTCTGCCTCCGTGTATGTGTCTCCAACTGGCCCTCAAGCCTTTCTCTTATACTTTTTCATTGAACACGTCAACAACCATGATTAAATCTCTTATCAACAGCTGAGATTAAAATACTGCTTGATCCACATCACTTAGAACATTTCAGCAAATGTGTTTAGTTAATTCACTTTAATTTTTTTAATTTCCTAAGTTTAGACTTAGGGTCCTCATTAAAAAAAAACTAATTATTTGAATAACTTCAACACCAGATGAAATTTCTCCAAACGCTTTCTGGGTTTTGGAGGTGATGTGTTTCTTAGCCCCTCCACAAAGTTTCAAGGCTAGAGCCTACCTCAATAAACAAAATCTCAACAATTAGATCTAGGTCCTACATTTCATTTAGGATAGAGTTTGCATCCTACAACAATTGTTCATCCGGTGACTTGGAATATTAACCCATCTTGTGCAAGTAATTAATCTTACAAACATCGGTCTCTAATTCATAATCTTAAGGAATCTAATCAAAGTGTGCTTAATAATCATACTTTCCACCTAATTTTTAACCAAGTTTCTAGGCCATTTCAGTTGTGTCTCCTTGACTTGTTGGTTCGCAACAAGTTGTTCCTCATCTTAGCCATAGGGACTACCCCCCTTAGCCCGCATGTAGGAGACAACATAAACAGAGAGGGCAGGGATCAGAGTGACAGCCCCTGCCCTAAGCGATGTCGCATTCTTGTGTATAGTTTGAGCGACAACAGGTCCAAACAAGGGTAAACTCAACGCATTCTTTGTTGTCCAAACAGGGACAAACTTACCCTTTCTCTGTTTCCAAATAAGGGAAAACTCAGCCCTTCTTTGTTGTCCAAATAGGGGTAAACTCAACTCTTCTTTGTTGTCCAAACAAAGGAAAAGTCAGCCCTCTCTATTGTCCAAATAGGAGAAAACTCAACCCTTCTCAGTTGTCCAAACTAGTGCAAACTCAACCCTTCTCTATTGTCTAGCTACAACATACTCAGCAGACTAACTTGTCCTACTAATGCCTACTTTCCACAAGACCTCTCGACCCTCCACAGGTCTGAGGCCTACTCGGCCTTCTCCTCCACAAGATGCTCTCTTGTTGACCACTAGAATGAATCACTCACCCTTATTCTTTTTCAAAGTGTGCAATACCATGGGTCTATCCCATGGGTTATCAAAATACAATGGATCTATACCATGGGTCTATGGGTGCAAAGCCCCATCACTTAGCCCACTTGCCCCACACATGAGAATATTCCTAATGCTACCAAAACATCAATATTTCTGAAATCATTGTGACCCATGTTAGACACTTGTAGTTATGTGTCCTCTTTGTCTTGTGTCATCATGCTAAGTGATGTAAGTTTTAAGGTGATATTGACATAGACAACAAGTTAATTTCCAAATTATTGTGATAATTACTGAAATTATTGTAATAATTTCAAAATCTCAAATTATTGTGATATATACAAGCAATAATATCACTGTTGAGGAGGTAAATCCCCTCTGCGGACAGAGCGATCCCACTAGCCCTAGATTGGGTCTAGCAACAATCGAATCACGCAATGACGTTGGTTCCTAGTTACAAGAAAGACAAAGATTGCGATAAGTGGCATACCTTAAATCCCACGCTGCTGTTGTCGGAGAAGAAGCGGTGCTCCTCATCCCTAGCTTGACAAATCACAATCCTTCCGTTCGACACGTCCGGACACCTGTACACACGCAAAGAAACGACGACATACAACGTAATACTTAAAGCATGTAACTATATATCAGTCAGAGAAGATATAATTCATTGCATTACATAAAAGAGTAGACACACGAATGGAACCAAAATCAAAGTCGCTTATATTTTAGATTACAAAAAGGGAGATTACAACCAAATCCTCTAATGCTATGATCTTCCTTCGGCGGGGCTTGCAGCGGATCGCGTCTCAACAAAGCCTGTCGGGGATTTGGACAAAGCTCTCTCCCTTACGGGGTTCTCCTTGGCTATAGTTTCCTTCTCAAATGTTCAGCTTCCAAGCGTTCAGCTAGCTTGTCAATGGAGGGGGCAGGCTTTTATAGGAGGAGGAAGGGAGGTTGGGATCCCTGTAATCATGGGATAGGGCCCTATCTCTTAGGAAGGTTCCATGAGAGGTGGAAAACCACTTCCTAATCAGGGAGATCCGAAGGCAAACAACCCAACTTCTTTCTGATGATTCATCCTGAGTTTGTTAGAATCAAACTTCCGCCATTTATTTTTAAAAAGCATTCCTTAATAGGCTTGGCGCGAGCAAGACACAGGGACAAAGCGCCAACTGGCGCCCACTATGGTGCTTTTTCCCTGTTGGCGCGAGGGATAAACTGGCTACCCACGCCAATGCCAAAACATGGATTTTTAGGGTTTTCTAGAGGAAATGTTCTTCAAGAATATTCTTGCCCTTATGCAGAAGGATGCCATTAAGGTTTTTTCAGGACATTTTACTGTTCACAGGTCACGGGAATAGTCCTCCAACGTACGGGATGAGGGATTGCAGGGACGGTGACAAAATGCTGTGTAACAGATGCCTGCTAAAGCATGAGGCCCAAGAGAGAGGGAGGGTTGAAATGCTTTATGAGAACGCGCCCAACTGAAAACACTGTCGTCGGAAAACCTGTGAATACGAATACAACTGATATATCTGATACATGATCTGTGGTATGGGCGCAGCCATCCAGAATAGTGTACAAAAACCAGGATCCAAGGTATGGACACAGCCATCCAGCAAAGAAGGATCAACAAGTAGACTCAGGTATGGTCGCAGCCATCCAATCAAATGAGTCATGTAGTAAATCACAATAATCCACAAAGAACCCGCAGCCTGGATGTTTATCAGACAAGATCCAAGGTCTTGCGCTCCATCTCGACCCGAATAGAGTACAAGTTCGAGCATGCGAATATGTGAGCTGAAGTCAAACATGCAAGAACATCGCCTAATTACCAGCCAATAATGAAAGCTGTTAACAAACGCGAGAGGAACCACCAATAATGACGATAGCTCTCAAGGTACAAGAGGTACAATCTATGGAATGTGAACAGTGAGCTGGCATCGAACATCCGCAGAATCATCCGATCGAAGGCCAATGATGAAAACCTTGCGTCGAATGCAAAGAACCTGCCATTGAGCCATGCAGGCTCCAAGGTACCTGAAGGGAGTCTCTAGATCAACTTCCTGGATAAGGAGCTGAAGTCGACAGGAAGTGACCTTGATCGAAGGTGGGCCATAATGTTTCCCACATCATTGACACGAGACAGAGGAACATAATGTTTGTGAATCAAGACCAACAAAGAATCAGAGGGAGGTTGAAAACTGCAGAGGTCCACTTCTCTTGAACATATTGGCGGCACGACATTGGATTTGGTAGTATTTGACATCAAGGGATCTAAGGTCATGGTGATGTGGCAAAGAGAAGATGAGCGGTCAAAAGAGATTACCCAAACCCACGAAGGCAAGCAGATAACGATATGAGATGTCCCCAACCCGACACGAATGCAGACAAGTGCCATGTTCAAGAGCGACATACTGCCGACACGACTATAATACTAGTTCCATTTTCCCCCACCATTTCTGGCGAGTACCCCAATTATTTTTGAAAACAAGCTTGAAGGGGATAGCATGTGCTTGCGATATAAGTTCGTCCTTCGGACAAATCCAACCTAGTACATTTAACGAGCCCTAGGAAGGAGGAACTCGAGAAATGTCATTACGACGGAGTCCAATGTCATTAGTTTTTAACAAGTCTGACAAAGGAAGAACTCGGCATCTTTTCATGTTTAGAGAGTTTGAAAAGACAGCGGAAAAGAAAACTCCACCAGTCCCTTTTCGTAGATAGTCCCACAGATCTGAAAAGGTAGAAAACTATGTCTGAGAGAACCTCCTAGTCGCGATAGGCTAGGGTATTCCTTTTTCGTAAATAATCTATCCCAGCCCGAAAAAGGGGTAAACGTATACTAGGTAGATGTCGTTTCGCATCCAATTAACAAGTTCAAAACGACAAGAGTCTCGGCAATCTTTTCAGTTTTAGAGATTCAAAAAAGAGCTGAAAGATGACTCCTCCTGGAGGAACGAGTGGTATTAAGGGTAGCTACTGGTTCCGGTAATGGTGGAAGTTGGAACTACTCAGAACAAGTAAAGGTTAAGAGGTTGGCTAACAAGACCACTCATCGCAGCGGTTCCTCAGGAACGAGTAAAACAACCAAGTGAAGGCATATGATCGGCCAAACAGACAGTGACGATGGAGTGAGAAAACCAAGGCTCATCTGGCAAAAATAGGCTGATAAAATGGCAATCACAAGAGGTAAAATGGGAATGGTTTCATTTTTACACAAGCTTGAAACGGAAACAAACTATGCTTGAAAAAAGTAAGCATGCCCCCAGCGTGGTGACTCAATTCGAGGTACATGCCCCCTAAGCTTCAGTCCATAGGCAGATGGAGTGAAGGTTCAAATTACAAGATCTGAGAAAGACTCGACTGGGATTTTACGAGATCTAAACAAAGACTCGAATTGAACGGGAACATGTTTCATTATTTTAACGAGGTTGACACATTGAAAGAACTATCCTCAAGACACCTTGTTTCATTGTTTAAAAAGCTTGACACAAGACAAGGAACTCTGCTCTGAAGAGCTTGTTTCATTTTTTAAGGAGCTTGACACAAGAAAACGAACTTTGCTCCAACGATCTTGTTTCATTTTTTAAGGAGCTTGACACAAGAAAACGAACTCTGCTTCGAGAGACCTCATCATAATGAATAAGAAGTCATAGCTCCCAAGGGTTGCCCGTCCGATGGAAGGAAAACATCTTTGAAATCTGGACCTAATGCCCCCAGCACACGATGTACAACGGCACTATCACTGAATACGGGGACAAGACAGGTAGCCACATAATTGACATGCGGCAGGGATGACACAACTGGCAGATAAATATCCGGCAGGGATGATGGTGGGCTAGCTGCCATATTAGGACCAAAGAACACAAGTTGATCAATGGTCATGATCCGACCTTGGTGCAGAAAACACATCACACGAAAGAGGGAGGAGACAAGCGCTCCCATGGCATAAGTATAATCGCGGCCCAGGAGTAAATTAAAGTCCAAGGGGCCAGGAACAACCATCATGTCCATATGGACAGTTTTCCCTCCCAAAGTAACAGGCAACTTCGGAAGGATCCTTAACGATTGACTAGTTCTTCTGTTAAACGCCAACCGATTCTGCGTAACAAGCACAAGCAGCGGCGAACAGAAAGCTTGCCAAGTAATTGAGGATAAAATACTAACAGACGCGCCTTCATCTATAATGGTGCTGGGTACAACCAGATGGGAGGCCTGTACCGTGATCTCAAAGGGCACATAAGAAGGAAGGCGATAACCTGTGAATCAACCCCAATCGAAGGAAGCGACCAAACTACTTGGAGGGGCTACCATCGAACCGAGATGGTCTTCCCCTAGTGTTACGAGAGAAGAAGGAGCATCCTCCGTCACCTCCATCATGGAGGCAGAAGGAGTATCCTCCGGGACCTCCATCATGGGAGGCGAAGGAGTAGCTTCCTGAGATATAGAGACAGGAGAATCTTTCTCCAAGTCCAAGGAATCTGAAGAAACAAGAAGAATCTGAGGGATGTGAGATCCACTCTCAACGGAAAAGACCTGGTGCACTGCAAACAGGGCCAGCTCAACCGATCCCACGACCAATGGTTGGTCAGGGATGGATTCCTGAATTTGAATTTCCGAGGGAGTGGTACCGACCAAGGATAACTCTTGACCGACCATTGAATCAACTGGTGAAGGACTCAAAGAACGCTGTTTGTAACCAGCCGAAAGGCATGGTGCAGAAACAGTCGAGTTGTCCAAACTCTTGGCTTCATCCATATATGGACAAAGGTGAATGGCATGATGCCCTTCACACAACTTATAGGGATTCGTGAGCTTACCCTGCCTCTTAGGAGCTTTACCAGCACTAGCTGAAGACGTGCCCCCAACCTGACTCCCGAAAGCCAAAGGTGACGGCGGACGACCGTTGGACCATACTTCGAGCACCTTGGGAATGCCGGGGCAATCTTGAAGAAGATGGTTTCCCTGGCACAACATGCAAGGAAACTTAACTTTCCGCGGAGGGTTGGAAGGTTCAATGAGAGCAAATGTTTTAGGGGCAGTAGCCGCAGCCTTAGCCTCTCACTTATCTGACTTCTTCTTCTTAGTCTTCTTCTTCTTCTTCTTAGCCACCTGGGTACTAGAATCCAAACTTTCACTAGGAGAAGTAGAAGATGAGGACGAAGAAACAGGCGAAGAAGGGGAGAGGTCCACCTTCGAATCAACGTGGCGTTGCTCAGGCGGGGGAGTGGATGGTACGGTAGCTGGGACATTCGGGACCACAGCGGTTGGGAACAACCAAACAGGCAACCCAATAGTTAACCCAGGAAGGGACAACGTTGCCATATAAGGAGCGCCAACATTTCCAAAAGCAAGAAAAGGACTAGGACTCCCTTCAGAGGGGATTCCTTGATTGGAAAACTCCGAAAAAGTTGCCATCGGAAACGACCTTGAAATAAAACACTAAGGACAAAAATTCTAACCAGAAGTATTTCGTGGGCGATTAATTCTTAAGACACTGAAACCGGACTCCGCTGTTTCATATTTTAAGAGTCGAGAAACAAGCAAAAAGTGACTCTATCTCTTTCAGGTTGGACACGAGCTTGAAAGGACAAGAGCTCGATGATCTTTTCAGTTAAAAGAGTCAGTAAAGATCAAAATGACTACTCTGGTAATCTAGGTAAAAGGGTGTACCAAATATCCATGAATTGCCATATACAACTTGGTAAAAATGAAAAAGAAATCAACCAAGGACTTAACGTACGTGTAGGTAATCTCTCTGAAAGTTGTGTCCGGTGTATCACGGGTAAAAGGCGGCAGACTCGGCTTCCTACAGATAAAGGATTGCAACCAAATGGGGTCTCCCTTTATATACTCAACGGTAGGGGGAGCACAAGTCCGTACTAGCACTGTTTATAGCTAGATGGCGAGCGACAGCTGCTAAGTTTAAAGACGTCGAAACACGTCTCTACCTTAGACTACTAAATGTTCCATTAATGTTTCAATGTTGCCTTAGGTTAATTCAATAAATTTTAAAGTTGATCTTCAATTTACGTTTCAATTTCAAGGCCCTATCGAATGTTGGATCTCATAAAACCTCTAAATGCAAAACTACATGCCACAAAATATCATTTTGTTCAATGAAGAGCTGTCTACGGGAGAGTCGAGAGCTTTCAAATGACAGCAAAACGAATACACAAAAACATCCACTCGTATTTCCAATGCAAGCTAATCAAACTAGAAAACTTTTTCTCTAGAATTATATAATGCTAGTAATGCAAAAGAGCTTTCAATTTTCACTATGCCAACCAAAATGCAAAAGATTTTGTTTTTGTATTTTTCAATATATTAGAGCAAATGCACTAAATGAATGAAAAACTAATGAAAACACCAATTCGAGAAATGACAAAGAGAGTTGAAACAAACAAGTTCACTCAATTCAAACGCACACAATCAAGACCCAAACTGATGACAAAATCCCTCAAAGCGAAGAAGAATCTCGAAAGAGACTCAAACAAACCGTGTGATCTAGGCTTGGAGTAACACAAAGCGAGACTAAACGAAAGAGAAGGCAATCACTCAATAAACGCAATGATTCAATGGAATCCAGCAAGATGAATGCAAAGAAGCAAAAACAAAATTGACTGGGCAAGCAAAGACCCAAAACTCCCACGGGAGGCTCAGCACACTGAAGCACCTAGAAGCCCTGGGGCTAGAATGCAAAACTGATAGAAAAAGGCAAACAACTGGAGGACAGGGGCTAAACACAGTCAAAAATGACTTCAAAGCACTCAAGCAATCATAAAAAATGAACCAGGACCAAAATTCAAGCTCAGAGAGGCCAAAAGCAAGTAAACCCTAACACCAAGCAGAGTTGGCGTACCTGTTTAGCTGTAATTTGCGCCAAAAAGGCATTGGCGCGGGGGCCTAACTAGCAACAAGCGCTAGTTGGCGTGACTGTCAGGGGCAAAACCGCGCCAATTGAGTTTACCCTAGAAAAACGATGAAAACGGACAAACAGAGACTGGATCTCATCTTCTAGGGGCTAAACAAGGTCTTAACACCAAGGAAGATGAACCAAAAAAGCAAATAAATCAATCAAAAGCCAAAAAGCAACCCAAAGGAGGAAGGACTAACTCCCACTGATCCCCAGAGGAGTCGCCAAATTGTTGAGGAGGTAAATCCCCTCTGCGGACAGAGGCGATCCCACTAGCCCTAGATTGGGTCTAGCAATAATCGAATCATGCAATGACGTTGGTTCCTAGTTACAAGAAAGACAAAGATTGCAATAAGTAGCCTACCTTAAATCCCTCGCTGCTGTTGTCGGAGAAAAAGTGGTGCTCCTCGTCCCTAGCTTGACAGATCACAATCCTTCCATTCGACACGTCCGGACACCTGTACACATGCAGAGAAACGACGACATACAACATAATACTTAAAGCATGAAACTATATATCAGTCAGAGAAGATATAATTCGTTGCATTACATAAAAGAGTAGACACACGAATGGAACCAAAATCGGAGTTGCTTATATTATAGATGACAAAAAGGGAGATTACAACCAAGTGCTCTGACGCTATGATTTTCCTTCGGCAGGGCTTGTAGCGGATCGCATCTCAACAAAGCCTGTCGGGGATTTGGACAAAGCTCTCTCCCTTACGGGGTTCTCCTTGGCTATTGTTTCCTTCTCAAATGTTCAGCTTCCAAGCATTCAGCTAGCATGTCAATGGAGAGGGCAGGCTTTTATAGGAGGAGGAAGGGAGGTTGGGATCCCTATAATCATGGGATAGGGCCCTATCTCTTAGGAAGGTTCCATGAGAGGTGGAAAACCACTTCCTAATCAGGGAGATCCGGAGGCAAACAACCCAACTTCTTTCTGATGATTCATCCTGAGTTTGTTAGAATCAAACATCCGTCGTTTATTTTTTAAAAACATTCCTTAATAGGCTTGGTGCGAGCAAGACACAGGGACAGAGTGCCAACTGGTGCGCCCACTATGGTGCTTTTTCCCCATTGGCGCGAGGGATAAACTAGCTACTCGCGCCAATGCCAAAACATGGATTTTTAGGGTTTTCTAATAGGAAATGCTCTTCAATAATATTCTTGCCCTTATGCAGAAGGATGCCACTAAGGTGTGTTCAGGACATTTTACTATTCATAGGTCACGGGAATATTCCTCCAATGTACGGGATGAGGGATTGCAGGGACGGTGACAAAATGTTGTGTAATAGCAGCGTGGGCCATTTTCGCTCTAAACGACGAGTTAGTGAGTTTTCAAGGGATTTGTATCGGTCGTTAAACAATATCGTTGAGTATAGAGCGTTGATCGAACTTCTCTCTGATGCCATTTCATTTGGTATTAACCACACCATCATTAGGTTAGACTCAGAACTTTTAGTACTGCAACTTACTAGTGTTTATACTGTCAGAAATCCAACATTGCATCTTATGTTCCTAAGAGTTCAAATTTTGGAAAGACATTTTGGTTTCATTCAATATCAACACATTTCCATTAACTTGAACACATTAACTGATTCCTTAGCGAATTATGTTATAAACAGACATTTGCAACACATGTAAAGATATATTTTCAATTCACATCATAATTGAATAGGATTGCGTAATAAACATAGGAAAACATTGAAAACAAATAGATATATAGTTATACTTTTTTGCAAAATTTGTGCCCAAGACACATTAGTCATCTGACCTCAAAATGTATGCAAAATGTCAAAAGTAAACTAGTGATGCTCGTGATAACATGCTACTGATCTAGCTATCCTACGCAATAACTGCATCCAACGGTTAGGAACGCCAATAGTATGGTGGTGTAGTCTCATGGGTAACTCTTCGATCCGACAATCTAGAATCCATAGATTCAATCCATGTATGTGTTTTTGTATCTCAGTAAGAATTTCAGTTATATCCAAACTCCCAACAACCCTCTCTACTCACTCGCCTACTCCATGCTATGGCTGACCCACTGATCGAACTCGACCTACATATGAATTACATCAAAACTTTAGTTTAGTCTTAGGAAAAAATAAAAATAAAAATAAAACATGTATAAACCTTTGAAAAATTAAAAAACATGGTCAAAACATTCTTACTAATTGCACCCCATTAAGTGTTGTCTGGTAGGATCAAATCTAGATCTCCTCAGAAGTTTACGCCTGCATATGGATAATCATCAATGGTGATCATATGTCGCTCGAACTAGGCAAAGAATGCAGTAGATAATACGATGGTAAATTGAACAGAATGACTATCCATCAATTCCACCCATCTTTGAATCCGAGGATCTCTAGGGCCAAATATGCCCAACGTAACATGTTATGGCTACATCAATGGAATCTTCTCTAAGGAAAAAGAAATGAGGATCGAACCATAGTTGAAATTATTCTTCCTTCCTCAGTTTGCTTTAGTTATTTGTTCTTTCATATGAAAGAGGATAGCTTCAATCCAGTTAAATTTTTTTGGTTCTAAACACTTTAGTGCATATTGCATGTACGATCTATTTTCCACATTTAGTGTAGCAGAACCAGCAAGCTTTGTGATAGTGAATAGGATGGTCCTCAAGGGTATATCACATACATTGCAGATGTTTATTTTCCCATCCTTGCTTCGTTCAGTTCCTAGATGGAAGTTTTGTAGTATGTAATCTCTCACTAATTCCTCTCCAAGGCTGAACCTGCAAGAGAAATAGGAGACCCTCGTCTTGATAATCCTGTGAGAAAATAAATGTCCTCCAATAATATTGGGACCATTTTTTTCCCTAATGTGAAAAACATGTAGCATTGGATCCCATGAACGAACAAGGAACTCCAACAGTTCCATTTGTTTCCTCATACCCGATACTCTGAAGTACTTTAGCAACCCACAATCTATGAGGGCTCTTATAGTATCTAGATCATTTAGGGAAATAATGTTTTATTCTTCATGTTCTCTTTCCCTCCAAGTAATCATCATTTTGGTCCAATGAAAGCCTGAAACACAATCATAAGACTCATTAGGATATTTTTCATGAAAAAAACTAGGGAAAATTTGGGCACACAACAACAAAAAAATCGAAATTGTGCCCAACGCATCCCAGGTCAAGGGAGAGTGCATTACATATGCACCTAGCCTTCAAAACCAGTGCTCTGCAACACACCTTTCAACATTCAAGGGTGTGTTTCCCTTTGAGCAAAAAATATTTACCCTAAGGGGCTCAAAACCCTAAAATTTTCAATGAAATGAAATATAAATGCTACTAAATGAAAGAGGAGGTTCATAGCTCCAACCTAGATTGAATGGCGAGGAAAATCGTCCACACGATCTATCGCAATCAACTACTGAAGGTCGGAGGCAAAAACTGGTTCAGAGCTCCAAAATTCAAATGGAAACTTTCAAATGGTAAAAACTATTTTTATTAGTCATTTGATTATTTCAAAATCATATTTAACGTTGTGACTATGGTTTTTATTCATCTATGCTATGAAATAGGTATTTTTAATATGTTTGATGTTGTTTTGAACAAGTTTTACAGCTAATATAGAAGATTATTCGTGCACACTTATTCAAGAATGATTTGACCACAAAGCATACTTTTATCCTTATTTTTTGAGCTTTGATAAATATGAAAAAGGACTTGAAGCGCACTTTTATCTCTTTTTATAGCTTCGATAACGACGAATAAAGAACCCCTGGAGTCTTCTTTTAGCTCTTTTCAGACTCTAATAATGTGAAAATATTTCCGAGAACTTGTATTTTCGAGCTCGTAAAAGTAAATGAAATGACATCTACTCAGTATAAGATTAACCCTTTTCCAGACTAAGATAGATTATTTACGAAAAAGGAAAGCCTTAGTCGAACATGACTAGGAGGTTCTCTCAGATATTATTTTACACTTTTTCGGATCTGAGCGACAAATTTACGAAAAAGGACTCATGGAGATTTCTTTTGTATTCTTTTTCAAACTCTTTAAATATGAAAAAGGACCAAGCTATCACTGTCATTAGGCTCATTAAAACATAAAATAGCGACGGGCTTGTCGATCATAGCAAGAATCGATTATCATTTATCGCTAGACTCGTTAAATTATTAAATAGTGATGCATTCGCTCGAAGGGTTGAATTATAGATCAAGCATATGTTACCCTCCTTAAGATTTTTAAAAAATAAAGAGGTATCGGTTGTCAAATGACTGGGGAAAATTTGGGAAAAGAACAGAAAAATTTTAGGTAGCTGGTCGCTCTTGAACATGACACTTTCACTCCATCTTCATGAATTTTGGGTTGGGTAATATTCTTGACGGTTCATTCATACCTATGGTTCATCATACCTTCACTTCGGTTTTGGGTCAATGTTGCTAACTCATCTCAGTGTCACCGATATGTTCAAGAGAATTCATCCAGTGAATACTCATCTTTCTGCAATACTCATAAACCTTCATTTTCATGATAGTCATCCCTAAAAATTGTTATATCAAGTCACATTTTATCTAAAATCAGTAACTCATGTTTCGTGATAAAGTGACTTCCTGTCGACATTAGCTCATCATTCATGAAGTTTACTTAGAAACATCATGTTCTAGTACCTTGACTTTTTCCTCAACATTGGAAAGTTTCATGCTTTTGGACCTTTGACCGAAATATTTTGTTTGACATTCGAGATCAAATCATCTATTCACGCCTTACAAATTGTACAACAAAACCTTAAGATCCATTAACATTAATGGTGGTTCTCTCGTGTTTTTTAACAACTCACATCATTGGCTAGTAATCAAACGATCTCTTCCCATGTTCAACTACAAATCATATATTCACATGGTCAGACTTGTACCTGAATGATCGATTGAATGAGATAAGAAGACCCCAGATCTAGTTTCATCCATCCGGACTGCGATTTCAGGATTATTTTACACATCATTTGTATGATGACTTTACATATAGATCGTCATCCGAACATGGGCCTATATCTGTAGGCATGTCTGTATTGGGCAACATTCCAATGTAGATGAATTTATGAACTATGTACATGTTATTAGATAGTTTATGTTTTGAGCATGGGAATGCCTCCCTCTAAAATTCGTGATCAAGATGAAAATATCATGATGTAATGTATTGTAAGGTTGATGTAGGTCACCACTCCACTTCATTTCCAGCTCATCACATCGTAAAGCATCTCATCAAAATACTATTATTATTATTTTGACTTCATGATTTAGGGGGCAGCCATTATAGGTCAATTTGGGCATCATCCCCCATGACTTGGTCAAACTGGACATCATCCCTAGCACCAATGAAATAGGGTCTATCATCCCCTCATATTTCAGTTGTTATATGCCCTAAGAGAAGAACATTTCAGTTATGTCTTCTTTTGTGAGATTTCCAAGGTTTGAAGTATATGTTATATCACTTATTGACTCACCAACGCGGCCTCTAAAGGGACTAACTGCGTTTCATTTCCAAATCCTCCATTCAAGGCTGCATTGCAATGCACTTCCTGACACTCAAGGGTGTATTGGTCATTTGGGAGCGAAATTCTCATTGTTCCAGAATCTCCACATGGCCAGTTCCTTCTTGAAGAGTCCATATGTGTCAAAATTCGAATCCAAGTATCCATTTAACACCTTTGAAATTGGAAACATGTCTTGCCTATTATTAGAAAGTCATTCATTAAGAAACTACCTTTAGTTTCCATATAAATTGAGCACAGATCTAAGTGTTCGGAAGGAATAAACTTAGTAAATTTATGTTGTTGGATTCTCATTTGAGAGAGTGAAAGTACTGATATGATGCCGGTGTGATCATTAGGGGAATTTTTAGGTCTAAAATGGGCCTCCTAAAGAAAATGTACAATCAAAATTCACTTTATGAGAACCAATCACATTTTAGGGGATGACATCATCCCTAATGGTTGAGGTGGCATTGCTTGAGTTAAAGGTACTTACTTGTCACATTCTCAATGGTGGATAAAAACTCATTGTTAACCATGGTAGTGCTCTAAGTACTTTTAAAGTCAAAGTAAAGTACTCATAATAAATGTCATTTCACACTTTTTGAATAAAAATATATTATTGTCATTTCATATTTCTTAAAAGAAACAATGCATATCCCTATACATTTATTATATTATATTATTTTTATATAGTATATTAATTACATGTAATTATACAATTTAAATAATATAAATTTTGACATTCCCATATTTGAGGGTCAAATAGATGCGGATGCCGTAGATAGATGGTTGAATCTATTAGAAGGATATTTCTCTGTTCATGACTTTTCAGACCGGGAGAAGATTATTTTTGCACTCCTCAAAGCTACCCCCCATGTTAAAATTTAGTAGAAAATTATATATTACAGAGCAATGCAACACATAAAATATGCGGAAAACACAAGCACACAAAACACATAAAACCAAAGAGACACAGATATATGTGGTTGACCCAGTTTGGGCTATGTCCACCCCAAACAGCCAGTCCTTCCTTTCTATTATTTAGCAAAATGAAGAGACACAACTTACAACAAATCCGTTGTAGTATCCTTTGTTCTCTCTCACAGTTGCCCTCTCTGTTTCTCGCTCTGAGAATACACATACAATACACAGCCAGAATACAATACCCTCATACAAAGCAAGGGATTGTCTTCTAGGGAAAAAAACCTTAAACTAAACATAACTTCTACCGTCAGATCATCCGCCTAATGAACGACCCAGATTGACTAGAAATTACTATACTTTTACAAGGAAATTTTACATCATTTTTAGCTTCGAGGCATTGCCCCCAAAACCCCCGTTGGGGGCCGTGGCCGGACCCCCTGGCGGGGGGTCGGCCCCTCGGACGCCATGGGGACAAGTCCCCCTCACACCCCCCCCGCTACAAGGGTGTACAGTTTTCCTGGGGTATACATCCAGCTAAAATAAGGATCTCTGAATCAGGATGAAAATCAGGCTCCACACCCAATAAGGACTAGTGGGAAACCTACTGTGAGAAAAAGGAAAAGATAGAACCCTCTCTGTTCTCATTCATACCCACTTGGAATTCTTTCCGAGATGCCATCAAGGAACAATACTGTCTCGTGGGGAGATATGAGGACAAGTACATACAATGGACCATGTTGCGGCAACAAAGGGATCAAGATGTGCATGATTTGACGAATATGTTCCATACCCTGTGCATAAAGTTGGGTATCAAAGATTCAGAGAAACATTTGGTGCTAAAGTATCACAGTTTTCTGCATAGATACATTCAGGAGGAAATGGATTTCCTCGACATCTCCTCTCTTGGTACAGCATACCGGTATGCTGCCAAGATTGAGTAGAAATTAAAATAGAAGAAGTGAGACTTTGGATATGCGAATAAAAAGCAAGGGAAAGGTGCCCCCAAATCGTAGAACGAAGGACAAAGACAAGGCATGGCGGCCCAAGACAACTTGCCAAAGCCATAAGAAAAGAAAAACATTGCGAAGACAAAGAAGGACACGGGAAAGTGGTGTGAGTTCCATAAGAGCTCCACTCACAACACAAGTGAGTGTCAAGCCAAGAAATCGTTGGTGGCCAAGATGAGGGCTTCTGAATCAAATGCATGCTCTGACTATGAATGAGAACTTGACAAGGGGAATTATAAAGGGAAACATATTATTGATGTGGAGCCCAATGCCACTATTTCCACTGCGAAGATCTAGAAGGAGGAACCAGAAGTTCCAGAGGAGGAGGAGCATCTCTTCCAATCCCAGATGTGGGTAAAGGGTTCCCCGCTACAATTCATTTTCGATAATGGGAGCCAAAAGAACCTCATTTCAGCAGACGCCATGAAGCAGTTGGGCTTGTCGACCACAGCACACCCACATCCATACACCATCGGGCGGATTCACCAAGGACAGGATCTCCACATCAGCCAGTAGTGTCTCATTCCCTATAGCATCAAGCCCTTCACGGATGAGGTATTATGTGAAATTGATCCTCTTGATGTTTTTGATGTATTGTTAGGCCAACCATACTTTTGGAAGTGACATGTTGTGTATGAGTCCCATCCTTGCGCTGTTATTGTTACTTTGGGAAATAAGATGTACAGGATACTAGAGGTACCGCCGCCTGTCCCTATCTCTTTGGTTACTGAAAAACAATGCAGTAAGCTCATTTCCCAAACCAGGAAATTTGTTTTATTGATGATCCACCCCTAGGGAAAGAAGAAAACTGTGGCCATGACCTCCAAACAGGGCTCCTTCGCACGACAACAACAAATGGACAAGGTTGTGGATGAGTACGGGGACATCTTCACCTCACTCGCAGCGGTTCCTCTACACTGTCAAGTCAAGCACCCCATTGATCTGAACCAGGCGCGCCGCTACCCAATGGACGAATATATCGATGCTCTGTTCTGGATAACGATGAAATCAAGAGGCAGATTTAGGAGTTATTGCAGAAAGGTCACATCTAGCCAAGTTCATCGCCCTGTGGGAGCACGATCGTGTTGGTACAAAAGAAGGATGGGACTTGGAGACTTTTTATTGACTATCGGGCATTGAACAAGATCACTGTTTAGGATAGGTACTTGATCCCATGGATTGATGACCTTCTGGACCAACTCAAAGGGGAGAAATATTTCAAAAAGATCAACTTGAAGTCTAGGTATTACCAGGTACCAATCGAACCCTCTGATGTGTGGAAGATTGCCTTCAAAGCCAAGGAGGGCCTTTTAGAATGGCTGGTCATGCCTTTTGGGTAGACGAATGCTCCTGCAACCTTCAAAAGGTTGATGGATGACATCTTGCAGCCATTCACAACCTCATTTGTATTGGTGTACTTGGATGGCATTCTGATCTTCAGCCAGAGTTGGGAAGAGCACCTCCACCACATTCGACAAGTTCTCCAAACACTGTGACAACACAAGTTTTGTGCCAATTTGGAGAAGTGCACTTTTGGCATGACCCAGGTTCAATATCTAGGATACATTATTGATGAAAGGGGAGTGCATGTGGATCCAACCAAGATCCAAGTCATTTGAGATTAGTCAGCCCCAACCACTCTAACAGAGCTTCGCAGCTTTCTGGGTCTTGCTAATTTCTACCGCAGGTTTGTGTTGGGATTATCTCATATCACTTGGCCCTTGAGTCAAGTCACCAAGGGAGGAGCGAAAGAAAACTTATTTTGGTCAGAATCTCAACAGAAGGCGTTCGTATAATTGAAACGTTGTCTCTATTCTACGCCAGTGCTCATATTACCAAACTTGCAACAACCATTTGAGATCGAGATAGATGCCTCTGACTATGCTATTGGGGCATTTCTTACTCAACATGGGCATCCAATGGCATATCACAGTGAGAAATTGTTCGACACAGTTTGAAATTATCCCACTTATGACAAAGAAATGTATTCTGTTGTGCAGGCTTGTCGACAATGGAAGCATTACATTTTGGGGAAGGAAACAATCATCCACATAGACCACCGACCCCTACAGTTCATACAGACCCAAGGGAAGTTGCAGAACGATCGCCATCAGAAGTGGTCCACATATCTGCAACAGTTTCATTTGAACATCAAGTACAAGAAGGGTAGCACCAATAATGTTGCAGAATACCTCATCTGACCACCGATCATGGTGCTAACCATTGTTCTCAACTCTTTTGGGCACACGAATTCTGATTGTCCGCTTCTCTACAGGAGCGATCCATAATTTGGCCACACATACAAGGCACCCTTGGGGGGTACGCAAGTTCCAAATTTTCACCTCCAAGATGCATTGTTATCTCACCTGGGACACCTTTGTATTCCTTCAATAAATCATGCCAAAATGAGATGGGAAGAACACTACATTCGAGTCGCTGGGCATTTTGGGGTCAAGAAAATAGTGGCAGTATTGCAGAAGTATTTCTATTCGCCGAACCTTCCACAAGATGTCGAGAAGTACATCAGATCCTGCACTTCTTGTGTCATTTCCAAACTGACCATCAAGAAGCAAGGCCTCTATACTCCACTACCTACCCCTAGTCGACCTTGAGAATCCATCTCCATGGATTACATCTCGGGCCTTCCTTCTACTAAGCATGGAAATGACTGTGTTTTCGTGGTCATCGACAGATTCTCGAAGATGGCCATTATGGCGGCCTATAAGAATAATATCACAGGAGAAGCCACTGCTAAACTCTTCTTTGAACAAGTGTGGGTGCACTTTGGGATCCCACAGTCTATCATATCAGATCAGGATAGTAGGTTCCTCAACACATTTTGGTCCAGCCTCTGATCAATGCTAGACACCAAGCTCACCAAGTCCACAACTTTCCATCCCCAAACTCATGGCCAGACAGAGGTCGTCAATAGGATGATTGTACACATTTTGTGCATGTACAATTCAAAGCATCCATGCACATGGGATGAGAGCCTCCCCTATGTACAACATATTTATAACCGGGCTCTCCATAACTCAAATGGCCACAACACCTTTCAGGTAGGCTTGGGATTCCAGCCGCTATGTCCCATTGACGTAGCCATGCCATTTGCGGCTACTCAAGCTAATTCGGCTCATGTCCAGTCTGAAGCTGACAAAGATAAAATCTTCATCGGGCGCATTGAGAGAATTTTGCAACAAGTTCATGACATATTGGACAGAGCCAATGCTAAGTACAAGCAACGACATGATCAACACCGGTTGCCACATAACTTCTAGGTGGGCAACAAAGTGTGGCTACATTTGCAAAAGGAGCACCGCACTGGACCCCACTGCAAGCTTCACTCACTTCGATATGGGTCTTACACGATCCCCAAGTTTGTATGGAACAATGCCTTTGAGCTCAGTATTCCACCATTCCTTGGTTCGCACCCAATATTCAATGTGGACCGCCTTCATCCCTACTTCCCACCTCTACTGGACACCTCTAATATTGCAGAAAAACTCACACCAACAGAGTTAAATCCATACTGCATGGAACAGGCCACCATAGATTATATCATGGAAATTAAATCAAGAAAACTCACCAACAAAAGATCCAACTATATCGGGTTGTCAAATTTTGCCAACTCCTGCACCAAGGCAAGTGGTTCACCAAGGACCAAGTTCAGCAAAAGTTTCCTCATCTCATGGAGGAACTCAACGCAATGGGGACCATTGCTTCCTAAGGGGGGAGGAATGATCTAGGTGGATATTGGTGGCCACCCGCCTATTCCACTAGGGGCCCCACCATTGTCTCTTTCAATTTTTCAGTTTTGGCACAACTTACTATTTTTAGCAGTTTTTCGGGTCCTAAACTTCTGGAGCCATTTTGAGGCCCTAAACGACGTTTTTTGGGCATCACGCTCCCAAAAAATGTGATTCTGTTTTAGAATAAATATTCATGGTCAACAGTTTTATTCCTCGAATAGATATTTCTAACGATGTATCATGTGCGTCAAACAGAGATAGTATGCCAAAGTTACGACCCCGAGAAGTTGAAACACCAATTTACCCAAACGGGGCCCATAGTTTGGTGTTTCATCTCCTAGGGTTATGTTTTTGGATGTTTAGGGTTTTCCATTATTTAGCTATAATAAATAGGCCTTTGAGCCTCATTGTAACACATTTCATAGGCCTGTAGCCACCACATCTCTTCTCAGAGATAAGCTACCAGCGCCCTAGCTAGTTTATTTTCATTCTGCCTGTAAGCAAATTTTAGTTCTTTGATATTAATGAAATTAAGTGTTATTTCCACTGCATCTTTATATTTGGTTATATGTGTATTCGGTTGTGTTCCTACATAAATCTGGATCATATCTATACATTGCATTTTTTTTGTTGTTCTTTGTTTGTGTTTTTAGGAATCGATCTAGCAATTTGAATTGGAATGAGAGCGACGGCAACAACAATGGAAGAAAAAGGAAAAGCACTTGAATCACAAGTAGGCTCTTTCAACATACTGTATATTTGCATATTTTTTTGAGATAGTTATAGTAATTCTTTTCTCTGTTGTTATAAGTGACTAGCACCACACTTAGGGAATTTGGTTTATCCGTAGATCACAATTCCGCATAACAAGACCTGACACAGTAAGTGACTAAAAATCCTTACACAAGCTAACAAAGGCCTAAGAAAATTAAATTTCATAAATCAATGAAACTAATCCAAGATCAGTTTGGGGAAGGAGGACTTAAAAGGATAAAGCCCCCCCTTGGAGTCGCCAATTCTATTGTCAATATAAATCCCCTCTACAGACAGAGGCGATCTCTCTAGCCCTAGAGTGGGTTTAGCAACACGAGATTCTTTATAACATAATCTTTCTTAACTAATTCTTACAATGCAATTAGGAAAGAGACATAAATACCTTTTTCCAATCGTTATCCTTGGATCCGTTTATGGTGACCTTGATCCACGATCCTTGTAGGCACGCTTCCTGCTACTTGATGGGCCTCTAAATTAGACATAAATTAAGGCTCATCTAACCTTTCTTAGGCCCATCTACCTTTATTATGCACATAAAAAGATATATTAAATCTCTCCTTCTGCACTTAATAATGTTTTCTTATTCTTTAATATTTTCTTAGGAAGGTTTAAAGGTAATTGCATATTTGTACCTAATATTGGTTATTTTTGTAGAATATTGTGAGAATATTGGGAAGATTATGTAGATTTGGAGAAGGACATAATTTAGGGACTTGATCCCTGCCACTGGAAGATCAAGATTGAAGAATAAATGAGCACAATGTTAGGAAATTATGGAGAAATCTTGGAGAGATTCAAGGGGGTTGTCCACCCTCCTTAACTATCAAAGGCAACCAAGCAAACTGAAGACGATGTGCACTCCATCTATGTTTACTTGGAGTCAAGTGGACTCAATCACTATTTTCAAGGGAGCTATTGGTAGCTGCCCTGTAGAATAAATAGAGCAGAGCTAGAGCTAGGAAGGATTCGATTCCATTCCTTTCAGAACTTTTGTTGCAAGCTATTAGGCTTTTGCTGTTTAAGACCTTCGAGATTTAATAAGATTGTATTTTTGTAATGAAATGAGTAGCCAGATGTTTTTTTACTGATCTAGTTCAAGGAGCGAGGCTCGTGGGTTAGGACCCAACCCATGTGCCTCGGCTTCTATATTGTTTTCATTCTTCCCTTTCTGTCATTTAGCTAGTTTTGTTTCTGTCATTTAGTTAGTTATGATTCTGATAGTTTCATTTTTGTTTAGTTATCTTTCAGTTTTCTGTTGTAGTTCTTCATTTTCTTATGAGAGTAATAGTGTAGAGAAAAAATTAAAACTTTGTGGTCAAGCCTTCCCCTCTAATATTTTTCAATAGAGTTCGAGCAGGGTTGACCTTCCCACAAGAAAAAAAATTCTTTCTGTTCACTGTTTTTATCAGGCATTTTGTCTTTTTTTCCATGCATGAATCCGTAGGTTTGTTTGCAAGAACAAGTATCAACAATCCCATAAAAGTTCATGAAGTCATCCCGCTTCATTTTCTAGCTTTGTTTTCATGCCTGAACATTGTTGTTACACCTTCTATTCCCTCCTTATTCTCTCCTTAACAGCTGGCAACCTTTTTTTATTCACAAAACCCATTAAAAATTTGACCTATGCCTTTTATCCTCGAATCTCTCGCTACCGTACTTCACTCATCGCAAATTTCATTTCACAGTTTTTATTCATTTTCATTAACACTTACCGCTCCCAACCACCGATTTTGACATTACTATAGCACTCAACCACGTCACCCATTGCATTTCGCACTTCACAAATTACGGCCTTATCAAATCGCATCGTTGCACCTTCCCATATCGCACTTTGCACTTCACAACCTTTTCCTTTTTTTCCCCTTTAAAATACTTACCACAATTCCATTCATAGCACATTTCACATGTCACAACATTTTCCTGAACAACACTTCCGCTACCCCTCCAGCTTTGCGATATCGCGAATTGCGATATCACATATCACATTTCGCATTTTTTATCCCTATCACAATCGCAAATCGCATTTTCATATGGTTTTCGTTAATACTTACCGCTCCCAATACCGATTGTGATATTGTCATCACACTCCGCAACCGGTCCTACGCCACGTCACCCTTCACATTTCACATTTCACAAATTTTAGCCTTATCATAATCGCATTACGCAGTTTCAGCTGTATCGCATCTTGAACTTCGCACTTTCCTCTTGATTGCATTGTTTCTTCTCCTCCAGCTTTGCGATATTGCGAATTGCAATTTCGCACATCGCATATCGCATTTCTATCGCCAATTATAACTCTTCCATCGCATATTTCAAGCCTCCCACTCCAAAGCATATTTTTGATCCTATAAGCTTTAATAAAGTTCAAACCCCTCTTTCCACACCTCTAAGCCTCGTGCCATCTGTTTAAGCCCTCCATTAGCATCTTTATCCCTTTTTCCTCCAAACTGCAAACAACACTTTTTCACGTTTAGTTAGATCATGAATACTTGCATGGTAGCATGGTAGATAGATCATAGGATAAGTAGGGTGTGTTTAGCCGATTGGCCAAGTTAAGTGTGGTTTAAATTAGTTTCCTTTATGCAATTTAAATTGGTTTCCTTTCTGTCATTTCCTTTCAGTAATTTAGTTTATTTTCCTTCCTGTCATTTATTTTCAATAGTTTAATTTAGTTTCCTTCTGTCATTTCCTTCCTAAAATTTAGTTTAGTTTCATTAAATTGTGATAGACTTCACTGAGAACCCCTAGAAGTAGCACCCTTTCGTAGAACGGAAGAGGATGACATGAGTAGAATGCATCTGCTGCGTATATAGAACTGTCACCTCCAAGTTTGTATGAGCCTCGGGTTGACAAAGTAAAGTAGTGTAGCCCCTAGGAGTTGCAGCACTCTTGGTGTAATATCAGGGCTCACCACTACTGATGGCACCATTGCCGGGGAGGTGTCTAGTAAATTCTTTGATTCCGTTTTATCATTCTTTTCTGCTTTCCTTTTTCATGTTGTTTCCAAAATATTGAAAATACAAAAAAAAATCTGATTTTCATGCCTCATAGGAGTAGGGATACTCGAGATTTTTTTTTTTTTAAATACTTCTCCAATACCAACCCCCCCACTTGACCATGTGGTGCAGTAAGAACCACATCACCATACACTTTTGAAGGAAGAAGAGATGGATGGATATGATGACAATGAAGAATATCTTATTTGATTTTTCATTCAAGATATGGACATCAGTGTACATATGAAGAACATCCCGCCATGTTTCCTTCCCAACTTCCATGGTATGAGGACAGAGGATTCAGAAACATTTATCTTTGAATTTGAAATACTTTGTAAGTCTTATGGCTACTTATCACACACTCAAAAACTGAGATTTTTTCCTCCAACATTGAAGGATAGATCTCTTAAATGGTTCATGAGTCTAGGTACTAATTCAATCAGATCATGGAATGATAAGAAAAATATATTTCTAAAAAAATATAAAGATTGTGAGCTTAGAGAAGAAATTTCTAGAATGAACCAAGAATAAGATGAGAGATTGGAGGATCTAATAGAGAGGTTCATGTATAATGTTAAGAGGGAAAACTTGCATCATCTAGGATTTGACACACTAAAAACCCTCTTACTTAGAACAATTAGGGATGAGTGGATTGATCTCCTTAATCTCATGAGTAGAGGAGATGTATACCAATTATCATTTGAAGAAATTTGTGAAACATGCAAGCGCATATCAAGAGGAAGGGAAAGAGTAAGTAAATCAACCTCAACATTGGTAAGGCAAGAGGAACTTGGAAATTTTCTTGAGAACTTTAAAACATAAATTCTTAGCAATCTAAGTGAACAAGTAGAAATGTTAAGAATGCAAAATGAGCAAAAAGAAGATGCTGATATTTTTTTTATCCATGTAGAATCTTATGCTACTAAATGTTGTTCATCATTCCCCAAGTTTAAATAAGTTTACAAAGAAGACAATGGAGCAAGGCAATCACCAAAGAAGCTATGTTATGTAGCTCCAAGGATACCCTGGCAGCCTATTCAACTTGATATGATGCAAGGACCCACTTCACAATTTCAAGCTTATCCACATCCATCTCAAACTAATTGGGACACACTCCCTCCTTAGCAACCTTGGCCATCTCAACCCCAAAACCAATCTTGGAAACATGGTTGGAAAGGTCCTTATTGGGAAAATCCTCAACATCCTCCATACCCAACTCCATGTTATCCCTACCATCCATCTCCACCACAACCATAGCCTCAATCACATCCATCTCATATATCCACCCCCAGTCAACTACCATTTCCAAA
Organism: Pinus albicaulis; assembly: GCA_034641835.2. NCBI lineage: Eukaryota > Viridiplantae > Streptophyta > Pinopsida > Pinales > Pinaceae > Pinus > Pinus albicaulis. The sequence goes on along the minus strand of JAXQQM020081161.1, from coordinate 119,945 downwards.
CCCACACCATGAAGTATCTCAGCCCACTTACAATGCTGATGTACAATACTACCAAACATATCCTCATGATCTAGATGGTATTCATCTTAGTGCAAGAAAGGTATTGCAGAGAAGAGATTTTCTTAATTCCATTGAAGGACAACATTAAGAAGAAGAAGATCCAAATGAGGAGATCAAAAGATCAAGGGTTTCACTTGATGAAGAGTCGACATCAGAATCAGATGTTGAGAAAGTTTCCTCATGTTTACCAGCATTTCCTCCATGTATTCAAGAGAACAATCAGCAAACAGAGGAAGATTTGAATGTCATAATAGAAGAGGACATCCAAGGTGACCCAACTCAGCAAGTGGACGAGGGGCATCACAACTATATTGACATATGGTTCCAAACAATCATTAAGTTTCAACAACACTCTCTTCTCCACTAGTACTTGATACAATCCCAGTCAAATAAATTCATCTCTCATATTCAGGTACATGGCAAAGCATGTATTCCAAGTGTGCACATGATTTTATATGTCATATTGATGTGTTCAGGGCTCCATTGGAAGTATTCCTATACTTGAAAAAGGTTTTTTTTTTTCAAGTAGAATTAGGAAAGTGAAAAAGATAAAAAAAGGAAGAAGAATAAAATCTCAAGTGAAAACCTCTTTTGAGGTGTTTGAGATTGGCCCACTGATTGAAAACCTCCATGAGGCGGTCATTGGGTTGAAATATATATATGTATATCTCCTAGGTGAAAACCTCATTTGAGGCACCTAGGTAGACTTACTAGTGGAAAACCTCATTGAGGCAGCTAGTAGGCCTTAAAAAATAAAAAAATGCGTTTCTCCATGTATCTCTCTCTAACGAATGCAGGTGCTCTCCAAAATTTGCAAGCAGAAAAACGGCAAGTTGGCACAAAAATAATATTTGGTCAACACCCTGGTCAAAGGTATTCAAACTTGGACTTCCTCCTCCTGTGATGAGAAGCTCCAAAAGGACCTCAAGCATATTATCACATGCAGCTTCAGTAGCAGCTTCAACAACAGCTTCAATATCACCTGCAAAAACAAATCAATGGTAAGGCTTAGGTATGAAATCATCTAACCCTTTCTTTGAATCTATTTTAGCTTAATAAAACATTAAAAAGTGTGAGAAGGAAAGTTTTTTATATAGCCAAAATCAGTAGCAGGGAAACCTCAGCCTTATTTAGTGACTAGCCTCACTTTTTCCACCAAGAAGAGGAACAAGACAAAAGTAAAAAGGACTTGAGAAAGTGGGTAGTAAGCAATTCATTGTAATGGAAGACAAGGAGTACCAAGGGGTAACCAAGGGTGAACTCAGTTAACAGAAAAGAACTCTGAGTTTATTTTGCATGCAATAAAAAATAAAAGAGAACAAAATAGAAAAAATTAAATAAAAGGTGGATCCACCACCTTTTGGCATGCAAAATACAACTTTTCTTTAAGGCATCTAAGGATCTCCACGTAGCACCCACAAGAAGAAATGCAAAAAGAATAGCAATAATATTAGCATGAGGAGTAGTTCATGGGCCAATAAACAAAAAATGAAATAAGCCAGCATGCAAGAAGAACCATCAAGAAGGGAGGATGAATAGGTTGCTCAGAGGATGAGCAACAATTTCAGTAGGGGGTCATCATGGGCCTCTAAATTAGACATAAATTAAGGCCCATCTAACCTTTTTAAGGCCCATCTACCTTTCTTGTACACATAAAAAGATATATTAAATCTCTCCTTCTGCACTTAATAATATTTTCTTAGGAAGGTTTAAAGGTAATTGCATATTTGTACCTAATATTGGTTATTTTGTAGAATATTGTGAAAATATTGGGAAGATTATGCAAATTTGGAGAAGGAGATAATTTAGGGACTTTCCCACTGGAAGATCAAGATTGAAGAATAAATGAGCACAATGTCAGGAAATTATGGAGAAATCTTGGAGAGATTCAAGGGGATTTTCCACCCTCCCTAACTATCAAAGGCAACCAAGCAAACTGAAGATGAAGTGCACTCAATCTATGTTTACTTGGACTCAAGTGGACTCAATCACTATTTTCAAGAGAGATGTTGGTAGCTGCTCTGTATAATAAATAGAGCAGAGCTAGAGCTAGGAAGGATTCAATTCCATTCCATTTAGAACTTTTGTTGCAAGCTATTAGGCTTTTGTTGTTTAAGACCTTCATGATGTAATAAGATTATATTTTTGTAATGCAATGAGTATTCATATGTTGTTTTACTGATCTAGTTTCAGGGAGCGAGGCTCGTGGATTAGGGCCCAACCCATGTGCCTCAGCTTCTCTGTTGTTTTCATTCTTCCCTTTCTGTCATTTAGCTAGTTTTGTTTCTATCATTTAGTTAGTTCTTATTCTGATAGTTTCATTGTTGTTTAGTTTTTGCTTTTAGTTTGCTATTTTAGTTCTTCATTTTCTTATGAGAGTAATAGAGTAGAGGAAAATTTCAAAATTTGTGATCAAGCCTTCCCCTCTCATCTCTATCAATAGAGTTTGAGCAGGGCTGATATTCCCACAGGACAAAAAAATGCTTTATGTTCATTTTTTTTATCATGCACTTTGTCTATTTTTCTGTGCATGAATCCGCAGGTTTGTTTGCAAGAACAAGTATCAACAGTCCTAGAAAATTTCACCAAGCCATCCCACTTCATTTTCCAGCTCTATTTTCACGCCTGAACATTGTTTTTGCACCTTCTATTCCCTCTTTCTTCTCTCCTTAATAGTTTTTGCACCCTTTTTTTATTCACAAAAACCATTAAAAGCTTGACCTCCGCCTTTGCTCCTCGAATCTCCTACTACCATACTTCGCTCATCACAAATCGTATTTCGTAGTTTTTATTGGTTTCCATTAACACTTACTGCTCCCAACTTCCGATTGCGACATTACTGTAGCACTCTACTGCGTCACCCATCGCATTTCACACTTCACAAATTTCATCCTTATCACAATCGTATCGTTAAACCTTCCCATATTGCACTTCGCAACCTTTTCCTTTTTTTTCCCTTTAAAATACTTACCGCAATTCCATTCATAGTGCATTTCGCACTTCACAACCTTTTCCAGAACAACACTTCCCGCTACCCCTCCAGCTTTGCGATATAGTGAACCAAGATCTGAAATTGTGTCATGAGGTTCATCAATATTTCGGCTCAAATGGGTTTTAATTTAATCTTCTGAAGCTTTGTAGAAAAAAAATTATAGCAAAAATTCCATGATAACATGTTTGAAGAAGCGAAATCCTTGCATGAGGAGGATAAGAGGGTCACAATCTATAGAAATTCTTAGGTAGAGAGGGTCTTCAACAAGTGAATGTTGTAGGCTTTTAGGAGCTTAAAATTTATTAAGTATTGACTAGTCAATGACGACAACCAATGATGAGTTCCATGCCACAAACCCATGGGGTTTTAGCCCACTAAATGGGGTTACTAACTTCAAACACGAATATCTCTCAAACCGTGAAGAATTACGTGGTGTGTCATATATCAACGGAAAAATATCGATGAGTATAACCCAATCCAAAAGATCCTTGACTTAGAATAGAGTAAGTTTTCAAGTCAAAATTTCCATGCAATATTTGGGTAGCCCTTGGTGCTACTTGGATTGACATCAATGACAACTAGCGATCAAAAATCTCCCCTTTGGAATTGATGGCAACATAAGTAATCCCCTTGCGATCATGACACCTCTTCCTACTGCATTCTCTCACCCTTTGTCATCAATGGCAAAGGGCAACTCACCCTGAAAAATTGTCATCATGTGGACATGTACACACCTCCACTCCCATTTTCTACTTAGTTAAATAAGAGAAAGATTTTAATTATAACTTGGGAGAATCCCAAGCTTTTGGCGAAGATACTCAAATGCTTCACGAGTTAATGGTTTGGTAAATATGTCATCAATTTTTTCCTTTGTGCCAACATATTCAAGCTTGATATTCTTTTCGACGACCTTCTCTCTAATGAAATGATATCTTATCGGAATGTGCTTTGTTTTGGAATGCATCACAAGATTCTTGGAGATACTGATGACACTGGTGTTATCGCAAAACATGGGAATAGGCTCATAAAACTTGAATTGAAGATATTGAAAATTTTGCTTCATCTAGAGAACTTGAGTACAACAAGTTGTTGTTGCTATATATTCTACTTCTGTTGTGGATAACTAGATTGAAGACTGCTTTTTACTTAACAATGAAACAAGGCAACCATCTAGATAGAATGTTGCTCCACTGGTACTCTTTCGATCATCAACACTTCTTGCCCAATCTGCATCTGTATTAGCTTGAATAATTGGATCATTTCCTTTGGGATATCATAAACCATATTCTGTTATGCCCTTAAGATATCATAGAATTATTTTGACAGCAATAATATGAGATTATTTTGGTGCTGCTTGGAATCTTTCTTCTTGTCCAACTGCTTGCATTACGTCTAGCCTAGAATGTTGGAAATACTGAGAAGGGGAATAAATCAATATTCCTTTCAATTAGATCATTAGTTAATCTTCAATTATTATCAGTGTTTGTACAATGATAGCAGTAAACAAAAGGAACACAAATGCACACAGTTTTTAAGGTGGAAACCCTCTCTGGGACAAAAACCACCTGAATGTTTTTCTAATAATTCTTTAATATTAAACTCCAATTGAAAATAAAGCTCCAACTTCCTATAATCTAGAAAAGCATTCTTCTCCAGCTCCCACTGGATGGACGCTCCAACGCCCAAGATTCTTCAATAGTCAACTGAACGGATGCCCCAACACCCAATGAGCTACAACTCACCCTAGCGCCACCCTACCACCCTAAATTTTTCACAGGCTTGAACCTATTGGTGACTTCACACCAACCTAACACCACCCTACCACCCTATAGAAGAATAAAACAAGAACAGACTCCCGTACCAGGGAAAATGGTCCACTTTACAATGATATAGAATGATGTAGAAGAAGAAGACACACTAGACCATAACCCCAACTATGACACAACCACCTAATGATGATCCTAGACTTCTCGACACTGCCTCTTCAACTCTTGGCAGATAAACACTTGTACAATTTTTACAATGATGCATTTACAATGACTTAGTACAATGATACCTTTACAATAACTGTATGTACTGCTGCCCACTTGAAGACTTCATGTGCTGAACTTCTTGCTGTTTTTCTGCACCTTGATTGTTTCTCTTATCCTGCTACCCTCTGATGCACCTTGCTTTACTTTGCTACCCTAGAAAGTCTGTTCCTTTGCAGCCCTTGACAACACATGATCTAGATTTTTCTTGCCTTCTAGGATCTCGACATTGAATCTGGTGTATCTATGTTATTTAAGCTCCCCAATACGTGATTTTTGGTTCTATAGTAGTACCCTGAGTCTTCTTTCCAATGCCATAGGTCTGATCCAATTTGGATTCTTCCAGAGAGAGTTATTCCCAATCTCTCACAATGACCAAATTATGGACTATTTCATTAGAGTGAACTTGTACGGAATGCCACATGTCACTATTTATTTATTCAGCTTTGAACTTGATACAGAGAAAACTGCAGTCCATGCAATATCTGCCACTTCTTATATAATTTCAATCTGATACCCAGAGAGAGATTTATGACTCTTTTCCCAAGGTCACTTCTTTTATATGAATTTCATGAGCCTACAAAAACACTAACTTCCACAGATCATATCTCCGAAAAAATTGTGCACCCTGATCTAAAATTTTTACAGGAGCTTCCTCAGGATTTCTTCTTCACCTCATAAAAATTTCAACTTCTGAACCTTCGTATAAAAAAAGTTCGAGCGCAAATTCCACGATGACCTGTTTCAGGTAGAGAAATCCCTACATAAGGAGGATACGAGGATCACAATTTATATAAATGCTTAGGTTGAGAGGGGCTTCAACAAGTGAACGTGGGAGGGATTTTAGGAGCTTAAAAATTATTAATTATTGACTTTTAAATGACCCATGCCACAACCCCATGGGGTTTTAGCCCACTAACTGGTGTTACAAACTTCAAACATGAATATCTCTCAAACCGTGAAGAATTACGTGGTGTGCCATATATCAACGGAAACATCTCGACAAATAGAAACCATCAAAAACATTCATGAACCAGAATATAGTAATTTTTTAGGTCAAAATTCCCACATAAGATCAGGGTAGCCCCTCGTTCTTCTTGGGTTGACATCAATGACAACCACTGATCAACAATCTCCCCCTTTGGTATTGATGGCAACACAAGTACTCCCCCTGCAATCATGACGCATCTTCCTACGACATTCTCTCCCCCTTTGACATCAATGGAAAAGGGTAACTCCCCCTGACAAACAACCATCCTATGGACCTGTACACACTTCCACTCCCCCTTTATTTTATGAATAATGAAAATATAATGAGAACTTGGGAGAATCCCAAGCTTCTGGCGAAAATATTCAAATGCTTCATGAGTACTCTTACGATCATCAACGCTTCCTACCCAATCTGCATTTGTAAAGGATTGAATAATGAGATTGTTACTCTTGGGACACCACAAGCCATATTCTGTTGTTCCCTTCAGATATCAAAGAATTATTTTGAAGGAAATAATATTTGATTCTTTTGGTGCTGCTTGGAATCTTGCTACTTGTCCAACTTCTTGCATAACATCTGGCTAGGAGGCTGTTACATATAGAAGACTGCCAATCATAGATCTGTACAACCTCTGATCCACATCCTTAGATGAGTCGTCTATGCTCAATTTGCAACCTATTACCATTGGAGTAAGGATGGGTTTACAATCTTCCATTTTGAATTTCTTAAGAATTTCTTTGATGTACTTGGCTCGACATATAAATATTCCTTTCTCTTGCTAAGATATTTGAAGCCCTAAGAAGTATGTCTACTCACCAAGTAAAGACATCTTGAACTCACTTTGCATCTTTGTCGAAAAGTTCTTACTTAGTCTATCATCATTGCTACCAAATATTATAACATCCTTTTTACCTAGTAGATGTGCTTTAGTTGCTTCATCCAAAACATATATGTCGTTTGGAGCTCGACTTACTATAGCCACAATTTTACCATACCTGCCTTTCCTGATTTCACATTTTGTGGAGTTGAATAGTATTGTGTGTCCTTGATCACACATTTGTCCAACACTGAGCAGATTGTGATTCATGTTTTCAACCAATAGAACATTCTTGGCTAGAGCATCTTTGCTTCCGAGAGTGACGGCACCTGATCCTATAACATTCGAAGATCCATCATTTCCAAAGAACAATGCTCCATCCTTCTTCTCTTTTAGAGATACAAGTTTATTTCTATCTCCAGTGATATGCGTTGAGAAACCACTATCAACATACCACACATCTTTGTTGTTTTGAGCCTTGAGAGCGAGAGCACAATTATCAGTCTTATTCTTCTTCCATGTTCATTCGTTTTGTGGCTTTGAAGATTCTTCTGGAGGATTTTCAAGTCTGCAGTCTCTGGCTATGTGTCCAAAGTTTTGACATTTGTAACATTCCATATTATTTCTTAAATGTTAAAATCTATTGATGTTTCGTTGAGCCCTGGGAGGTTCATATTTGATAGATCTCCTGGAATTGTATTGGTTCCTAGGGTACGTGCGACTTTCTACAGCCTTATGACCAAATTTTCCACATGAATAACAATAGCCATAAAAAATATGTTGGTACCTGGATGGAAATATTCATCGAGGAATTGTCTTCTAAGGTTGTTCTTGTGAATCTTGTCTAATGAAGTCTACATGCATGTCAGATCTAATAGGTTCATTGTATTTTGTTGTAGAAGGTCCTGCTTCTTCTTCTTTGTAACTGAGGCCAGTTCTATCGTTGTAAGATCGTTGATTGTTGATGAGTTCTTCCAATTCCCTTGTGTTGTTGGCATAGTTTTGGACAGTTTTTCCCTTCTTCACTTCCTTACGCAGCGAGAATACTCCGACTTCTAATTCTTCCCTTTCTTGGTTGCTTTCTTCCAACTTCTTTTGAAGTGACTCTTCAATGCATTTGTGTTCTTCCACTTCAATTTTGAGACCTTAAACTTGTATTTCAAGAGTATTGGAACGTATCTACCACCCTATAGAAGAATAAAACAAGAATAGACTCCCATACCAGGGAAAATGGTCCACTTTACAATGATATAGAATGATGTAGAAGAAGAAGACACAGTAGACCATAACCCCAACTATGACACAACCACCTAATGATGATCCTAGACCTCCCGACACCGCCTCTTCAACTCTTGGCAAATAGACACTTGTACAATTTTTACAATGATGCATTTACAATGACTTAGTACAATGATACCTTTGCAATGACTGTATGCAGTGTTTCCCACTTGAACACTTAAGGTGCTGAACTTCTTGCTGTTGCTCTGCACCTTGATTATTTCTCTTGTCCTAATACCCTCTGCTGCACCTTCCTTTTCTTTTCTACCCTAGAAATTATGGTCCTTTGCAACCCTTGATAGCACATGATCTAGCTTTTTATTTCCTTCTAGGATCCTCGATATTGAATCTGGTGTATCTCTGTTATTTAAGCTCCCCAATATGTGATTTTCGGTTCTGTAGTATTGCTCTGAGTCTTCTTTCTAATGCCACAAGTCTGATCCAATTTGGATTCTTCAAAAGAGAGTTATGCCCAATCTATCAAAATGACCTCATTATATGCTATTGCAATAAAGCGAACTTGTACGGCATGCGACGTGTCATTGTTTCTTCATTTGGCTCTAAAATTGATACAATTAAAACTACAGAGTATGCAATATCTACCACTTTTTACATAATTCCAATCCGATACTCAGAGAGAGAGTTATGACGCTTTTCCCAGGGTCACTTCTTTGAGATGAAGTTCAGGAGCCTACAAACACATTGACTTCCACAGATCATATCTCTGAACATATTGCGCACCCTAATCTGAAATTTTTATCGAAGCTTCCTCAGGATTTTTTCTTCACGTCATAAAAATTTCAGCTTCTTAACCTTCATAGAAAAAAATTTAGAGCGCAAATTCCATGATGACATGTTTCAGGTAGTGAAATCCCTACATAAGGAGAATACGAGGATCACAATTTATATAATTGCTTAGGTTGAGAGGCGCTTCAACAAGTGAATGTGGGAGGGATTTTAGGAGCTTAAAAACTATTAATTATTAACTTTTCAATGACCCATGACACAACCCCATGGAGTTTTAGCCCACTAACTGGGGTTACAAACGACAAACATGAATATCTCTCAAACCGTGAAGAATTATGCGGTGTGCCATATATCAACAAAAACATATCGATAAGTAGAAACCATCAAAAGCATTCTTGACCCAGAATATAGTAATTTGGTAGGTCAAAATTCTCATGCAAGATCAGGGTATCCCCTGGTGCTACTTGGGTTGACATCAATGACAACCACTGATCAACATAGAAGTTGTCACATATAGAAGAATGCCAATCATAGATCTATACAACCTCTGGTCCACATCCTTTGAAAAATGTTTTAAACTTAACTTGCAACCTGTTACCGTTGGGGTAAGGACAGACTTTCAATCTTCCATCTTGAATTTATTGAGAATTTCCTTGATGTACTTGGTTTGATATATAAATATTCCTTTATCCTGTTGAGATATTTGAAGCCCTAAAAAGTATGTTAGCTCGCCAAGTAGAGACATTTAAAACTCACTTTGCATCTTTGTGGAAATTTTTTTACTTAATATGTCATAATTGCTTCCAAATATTATTTCGTCCACATATACCTCGATAATTGCTAGGTTATCTTGATCCACTTTCACAGAGAGATTTTTGTCGGCGCTTCCTTTCTGAATCCTTGTTGATGTATATATCCATCAAGACGAGCATACCAAGCTCTAAGAGATTTCTTGAGACCATATAGTGCCTTCTTTAATCTACAAACATAGTCTTCCTTTTCAAAGAGAAAAGAACCTTCAGGTTGTTCAATGTAAACTTCTTCTTCCAATTCACCATTTAGAAAGGCTAACTTAACATCCATTTGGTAGACCTTTATTTTTCTCGACCATGTATAAGCGAGAAACATTCTGATAGCTTCCATTTTGGAAATAGGAGCAAATGTTTCTTCAAAATCAATTCCTTCAACTTGTGCATATCCTTTGTAGACTAATATTGCCTTATTCTTGGTAACTTGTTTGTCCTCATTCAATTTGTTTCTGAAGACCCATTTAGTTCCAATAACATTTTTATCCTTTGGTCGTGGAACCAATTCCCAAGTGTCTTTCTTCTCAATTTTATCCAGTTCTTCATTCATAGCTACTACCCAGTGTTCATCTTGACTAGATTCCTCAAAATTGCTAGGCTCAAAAGTTGCTAAAAAGGCAAGGTGGACTTCCTGTGATGAACAAAGTTGTCGAATTATTTTGGTTCCAATTTCTTCATTTATGTTTCCGATTATTTGATTTGACGGATGATTCTTTTGACATCGTTCTTTTAACTATTTTGGAGAATTTTCTTGTACATAATGTTGATCATTTCTTATTTCCTCTTGGTTTATTGTTTTTTCCTTATTTGATTGGTCTTGTTTTGGAGCTTCTTCTTCGTCCTTCATATATTCTCCCTCAGATCCATTAGATTTGCTTGAAGGGACAATCTCATCGTCTTCCTTTGTAACACAATCTTCATCAAAAGTAACATTTATGCTTTCCACTATTTGTTTTCACCTTATAATCTAGCATCTATAAGCCTTCCTTTTGCGTGAATAACCAACAAAAATACCTTCATCGACATGGGAATCAAACTTGCCCAAATTTTTATCTTCTCTTTTGATGTAGGATTTGCTTCCAAATATTTTGAGGTATTTGATGTTAGTCGGTCTTCCTTTCCATACTTCATATGGAATCATGTTACAATTGTTCCTTAGTAGACCTATGATTATAATGAATACAGTTGTATCGATTGCTTGAACCTATAATTTATCATCTAATTTTGAGTCATTTAACATTGTTCTAACCATTTCTTGTACGATTATGTTTTTTCTTTCAACAACTCCATTTTGTTATGGCATTATAGCTATTGAGAATTTCATTTTTTATTCCATTTTCATCACAGTACTACTGAAATACCTTGGAAGTGAATTCTCTACCATTATCTGATCTCAGACATTTAATCTTCAAATCAATTTAATTTTCGATCAATTCCTTGTAGATTATAAAACACCCGAATGCGTCAATATTTTTCTTTGAGAAGTCGACGTCTATCATTCTAGTGTAACCATCTATCATTAGCATAAAATAGAATTCTTCGTCTAAGCCTTTTGTTCTCATAGGACCACACAGATCAATATGTACTAATTCCGATGGACGCGATGCAAAGTGTTCTTTTGTCTTGAACTCAACTTTTGTCTGATTGTCATGCTGACAAGATTCACATATCGTATTGGTAAGTTTTGAAATTTTAGGAATTTCTCTTACGGCTTCCTTCTTGTTGATCCTAACCAAATTGTAAAAATTTATATGTCCCATTCGTTTGTGCCATAACCAACTTTCGTCTTCTTTCACCAAAAAGCACCCTTTAGGTGTCTCATCCAAAATATGTATGTCGTTTGGAGCCATGCTTGTTGTAGCCACAATTTTAGCGAACTTTCCTTTCCTGATTTCACATTTCTTAGAGTTAAATAGCATCATGTGTCCTTGATCGCACATATGTCCAACACTGAGCAGATTGTGATTCATATTTTCAACCAATGACACATCCTTCGCTAATGCATTCTTGCTTCCAAGTTTGATCGTACCTTTTCCTATGACGTTTGAAGACCTGTCATTTCTAAAATACATTGTTCCATACTTATTTTCCTTCAAGGATAAGTACTTATTCCTATCTCCAGTCATATGAGTTGAGAAACCACTATCAACATACCAAACATTTCCGTTTCTTTGAGCCTTGAGAGAAATAGCACATTTTTTAGTCTTATTTTTCCATATTTGTTCATTCTAGTTTTGTGAGATTCCTTTGAAGAACTTCCAAGTCTGAAATCTTTAGCCAAGTGTCCAAAAATGTTACATTTGTAACATTCCACATCATCTCTCAAATGATCAAATATGTTAATATTCTACTGAGTTATGGAATGTCCATTTCTAAAATATCTCTCAAAATTGTACTTATTCAAAACATATGTGTGACATTCTATAGCTCTATGTCCAATCCTTCCACGTGAATAACAATGACCATAGAAGATAGGTTGATACTTGGGAGGAAATATTCTTCGAGGAATTGTCTTCCATGGTTCTTCCTGCAATTCCTAATCTCTTGAGTTTGCTGGGAGGTCTACTTGCTTGTTAAATTTTACATATCCATCTTCTTTTGTTGTTATAGAAGGACTTGGCTCATTTTTAGATTTTTCTTTGTAACCAAGACTAGTCTTGTCACTATTTAATCATTGATTGTTGATGATTTCTTCCAATGTCTTTGAGTTGTTGGCATATTTTTGAAGAGTTTTTCCATTTTTTACTTTCTTTCATAAAGAAACTATTTCAGCTTCCAGTGCTTCTCTTTCCTTGTTTCTTTCCTTTAATTCTTCCCTGAAAGATTCTTCAACTCGTTTTTATTCTTTAACCTTTATCTTAAGATTTAGGACATGTTCCCTTTTTGTCTTTAGTTCGTCTTCAAGATTGTTGACATGCTTCTTCTCGTCCTTTATCTCTTTGATAACCGTGATCATTTCATTTTGAAATTCAACCTCAGCCATCTCTTCTTCTTTGTCTCCTTATTCATCAGATGCCTCTTTCTTATTATGCTTGGCCATAAACAATACTCTTCCATTGATTTTTTCTTCATTATCATTGTCTTCATTAGAGGAGGAGTTAATTTCTTTGGAGAAGAAACTCTTCTTAAAACATTTCTTCTTTCCTTGCTTGTTGAACTTCCTCAGACCTTTCTTTCCTTTCATAATAGCCTCATTTTTGTGAGGAAACTTGGCTGTAAAATTCCCAACCTCATCACAATCAAAACATATCAATGGAAGTTTACCTTTGAATTTCCACATACCTTTTCTCATTTTTTGCATGAAGTAGGCAAATTTTTTATCTAAAAATTCTTCTTCTTCTTCTTCATTTTCTTCTTCCTTACAACTGCAAGTTCTCGCTTTCGGAGTATGCTTTTCCTTACCAGTCTTCTTTGATGCAGCGAATGTTGTTTCTAGATGAGATGTGTCATCCTCTTCTTCAATCCTCATTTCATATGTTGTAAGGACTCTATTAGCCACCAATAAAATTTGTCATATCAAATGGTGGCTAAAACATTTTTGGAGCCTTCAAGAAATAGGTTTTATTGCTAAAAGTGTTATCTCTTGAAGACTCATGGATAACATCATGCCCTTGTTTCAATCTTCATTACTGTTTCCTTTTCCAAACTCAGAAATTCTGTTGTTTTCCATGAAGATAAGACTGCTACAAAATCCATTTTTCCCCTCCCTCCACTTCAAAAATAACCTTCATTCTTCCTCCTCTTTTCCTCATAAACTTCCTCTATTTTCCATTCCCCCTTCATAAAATTCACATGACAGATTTTTAAACTCCTTTTTTAAACTCTATCAAAACCCCCAAATGCATCAGAAAACTCTGAAAATTTCATAAAAAATAAGTTTCTTCACTAAGGGTTTAAGCCCCCTTGGGCTAAGTCCAAACCACTTCCCCACCATACGCCTTGGTGTTGGAACCAAGCGCTAAGCCTCTTGGTGCTTATCACATCGGAAAAATCTAGGCACGCAACTCTATTTCTTATGATAGAGCCTCTGATGCGATTAGCCCCTTGTTTTACAACTCCCGATCTTATTATCGCATCATATAATTTTGAAAATTGCAATAAGAAACAGTGAAGGAGGCATCCTGAAACATCATTCCTGATCCTAGTTGGAAAATAATCACCTAAACTAGGTGGGGCCACACAGGTGATTTTTGTCGCAAAGTCTATTTTTAGACTATGTCTATTTTTAGACATGTCGATCATATTCTATGAGTTGCAGGATGCTATTTGTGGATGGTTGGTCAATTTGGAAAAATAGATGGACTTCTATTTTTAGACATATTGGGTGGAATCTATTTTTAGATTTCCAGTCTAAAAATAGATATGTCGAATATTATTAGCTCTTAATAATATTTGGACTATAAACATTATCTTATTCTCTTGGAGCACTTCACTTAAGTGCACAGATGTGGCACAGGAGCTGACAGAAGGAATTACGCTATTCCTGAGGGTTAAGTGGAGCTATTTCATGGATACTTTAGTTAAAACTTATGTGACAGAGTTTGGTGGAGTTATTGAAGTAGTTGGTGGAGTTGTGTTCAGTTTAACTGAGTTAAACATAGTTGAGCTAGTTGTATCTAGTCTAACTGATTGATACAATAGTGAGAGTGGTGTGAATTAATTATTAATTAATTCACTAATTATTAACTCATTAATCAATTAAATAATACATCAGTTAACTACAGTGCATGGAGAGATTCAGTGGAGACCAGTGAAGAGGTAGGTGAAAGAGTAGTGTGAATATCAGTTGTGACTATAGTGTTGCATGAGTTTGCACCACACAGTGGTTGGAGATGCCTATGAAGATTGCGTGAACAAGGCTGGGGCAATTCGAACTCATCCAGAGCCATTCTTCAGCAGTGATTGCGCAGTAGAGGCAGGCTAGCAAGTGGCAGAGATTGGAGCATGTGTTTTGCTAGATCGGACCTGATTAGTGTGTAGCAATTGGAGATTGTACTGAGAGCTTGTGAGGAGCTTTGTATGATGATTGTTACATGATCTCTATGACATATAATATACATATAGTTGGGGGTTTTCATCTTTAAGCTTTCCCATAAATTACTGTGTTCATATGTGTGAATTTTTATGGTTTTAATGTGTGCATGCAAATGATTTTATTTCCACAATTAATGATCAATGGTAGAAGAGATTTTGTATTGTGCATGAAGTAAAATAGTGTGTGATCAGGATAATCTCGGATGTATAAAATATCAGTTATATATAATTTCTACATGGTATCAGAGCGATATTGATCATTGGAGCAATTGCAAAGCATTGAAGCGGTTGAGTTTTGTGCTGGTGGAATTTGAAATTGCTGCAGTGTTTTCTTGGTGTCAAAGTTGAGCGTTCATTGAAATGTCTTTCAGCGGATTGCAATTGGAGTATGCCCTTGAGGGCAGCTCGAATTATATTGCATGGAAGGATAGGATGGAGGTGGTGCTGGAGGATAATGGGTTGAAGGAGTTCATAGATGTTGATATTCATAAACCGGGTTCTAGCGATGCAGCCGCACTTGACGCATGGCAAAAGAAGGTAGCAAGGTGTCGAAGGATTCTGTTGGAAGGTGTGAAGGATCACATAGTGTCCAGCCTTCATGGTAAAGCTTCTCCATTCTTGATGTGGAAAGCATTGACAGACTTGTTCCAAAGCAAGAGCAACCAGAGGAAGTTGGCGCTCAAGGATAAACTCAGGAAAATAAAAATGGAGAATAATGACACTATTCCGGTATACTTGACAAAGTTTTTCCACTGCGGGGATGAGATTGGGAGTGTAGGAGTTAGTGTGGATGACGAGGACTTGGTGAGCTTGGCTCTCCTTGGGCTTCTGAAGAGTTGGCATTCCTATCAGGACTCTATTAATGGTCAGGAGAAACTGCCAGGATGGGAGCGACTTTGGTCGGATCTTTTGTAGGAGGAGATAAGGCGGGATACCAGGGATGGATCTTCATCAAAGAATGATGATGAAGAGGATTGCACTTTGGCTGCCAAAGTAAGGAAAGGGAACGGGAAGAAAAATCCTTCTCAATCCGGTGTGGATGGCAAAGAGCGTGACATGTCCAAAGTGAAGTGTTTTCATTGTCATGAGCATGGGAATTTCGCCACGCATTGTCCACAGAAGAAGAAGAACAAGTAGGTTGCTGGAGATGCAGCTGGTGAGGCTCTTGCCTCGCAATTTGAGCTAGAATTCTCATTGATCGCATGCATGGTGTCTAGTGCATTGGGATCGAGGTGGTATTTTGATAGTGGCGCTTCCTTTCACATAACGGGAGATGTGAATGTTTTCAGTGACTTGGTGGAGAAAGATCTCCAGTTGCATGTTGAGTTAGGCGACAATGGATGATACAATGTGACCAAAATTGGTACCATTACCTTTCAGAGGGAGTTAGGTAAACTCATTCTTTTACAAGATGTAGTGCATGTTCCAGGTTTAAAGAAGAATTTAATCTCAGTCGCAATGTTAGAGGATAAAGGCTATGATGTTGTCTTTAGTGAAGGAAAATTTTTCCTTCGGCACAAAGCAACAGGGCAAGTCAAGAAGGTTGGGATTTGAGCCAAGAATCTCTACAGACTTGAAGTAGATGGGATTTCTACGGAGCTTCCTACTGTTGGGAAGTGCAAGAAAGACATGCAATTGAAGCTTGAGAGGGAGCTGGATTTGCATGTAGGTAAGAGTGAACCTTGGGATGTGGAGCAGCCACAAGATGAGGATCATGGAGTGGGAGAAACCACTCATGTAGAGAAATTTCGTGCCAGATGGGTAGAGGGAGTGCATGCAGCTATACCACCACGTGAGAGGTGGGGCGACATGCATGAGTAATCCCAAGAGGATATTTCTGGGCAGGATTCATGGAGATGGTGTGGATCTCATGAATTGAACCTGGCTACGAGGTGCCCACAAAGCAGCAGTAGCATGATTATTTGGATTGATTCGAGCAGATCAAAGTGACAGTGTCAGATACTGGAGCGCGGTTCAGAGTTGACAGCAAGTGCAGAGTGCATGGGTGCAGAGTTAAACAGCGCAATGGTTCCTGAAGACATGTGCAGTTGGTACCAGCAAAAGTCGAAGACTTTGATGATATATGCATTATATTGATTGAGTTGTTTGGAGCCTATTTAGTTTTGGAAGAGTTGCAGAGTAGATGCATGGAGTTGCATGGCGCTTGCAAAGGTTGCAGGGCGAATGCATGGAGTTGCATGTCACATGAAAAGACAGTCCTTTCTTGTTGAGAGGGATTGTTGAAGATTGCAAGAAGAAACAGTGAAGGAGGCATCCTGAAACATCATTCCTGATCCTAGTTGGAAAATAATCACCTAAACTAGGTGGGGCCCACATGTCAGGTGATTTTTGTCGCAAATTCTATTTTTAGACATGTCGATCATATTCTATGAGTTGCAAGATGCTATTTGTGGATGGTTGGTCAAGTTGGAAAAATATATAGAATTATATTTTTAGACATATTGGGCGGAATCTATTTTTAGATTACTAGTCTAAAAATAGATATGTCGAATATTATTAGCTCTTAATAATATTTGGACTATAAACATTATCTTATTCTCTTGGAGAACTTCAGTTAAGTGCACAGATGTGGCACAGGAGATGACAGAAGGAATTACGCTATTCCTGAGGGTTAAATGGAGCTATTGCATGGATACTTCAATTAGAACTCATGTGATAGAGTTTGGTGGAGTTATTGAAGTAGTTGGTGGAGTTGTGTTCAGTTTAACTGAGTTAAACATAGTTTAGCTAGTTGTATCTAGTCTAACTGATTGATACACTAGTGAGAGTGGTGTGAATTAATTATTAATTAATTCACTAATTATTAACTCATTAATCAACTAAAGAATACATTAGTTAACTACAGTGCATGGACAGTTTCAGTGGAGACCAGTGAAGAGGTAGGTGAAAGAGCAGTGTTACTATCAGTTGTGACTATAGTTTTGCATGATTTGCAACAAATAGTGGTTGGAGATGCCTATGAAGATTGCGTGAGCAAGGCTGGGGAAATTCGAACTCATCCAAAGCCATTCTTCAGCAGTGATTGCGCAGTAGAGGCAGGCTAGCAGGTGGCAGAGATTGGAGCATGTGTTTTGCTAGGTCGGACCTGATTAGTGTGTAGCAATTGGAGATTGTACTGAGAGCTTGTGAGGAGCTTTGTATGATGATTGTTACATGATCTCTATGACATATAATATACATATAGTTGGGGGTTTTCATCTTTAAGCTTTCCCATAAATTACTGTGTTCATATGTGTGAATTTTTATGGTTTTAATGTGTGCATGCAAATGATTTTATTTCCACAATTAATGATCAATGGTAGAAGAGATTTTGTATTGTGCATGAAGTAAAATAGTGTGTGATCAGGATAATCTCAGATGTATAACATATCAGTTATATATAATTTCTACATGTAACCCTTGTGCCCACAATCGGGCGCTAAAACATTGTATAATTCCATCTCTGATGCATATTTCCCTTTGTTAATTCAAAAAACCCACTTTCCTAAGTTTTGGTCTGAAACCCGCCGGAGCAATGTTTTTAATGTAAATGGGTAGATTGAAAAGCCCCGCATCAAATTTCTGATGTGATTAAGCCCCATTTGTATAAACCCCCGCCTTCCGCTTTACTCCATATAAACCTACGCCCGGGACCAAGAGTTAAAGTCCCGAAGCACTAATCGCATCGGAAAATCTCAAATGGGTAGATTGAAAGACCATCGCTTTATCTCCGATCTGATTGGCCCTTATATATGTTATTATCCCTGAGCCTATCATTTTTCATATAAACCAAGGGCCCCGCAAACGGGCACCAAACCATATCATATATATATCCCGCCCCGAGCCGCCAAAACCTTTGTTTTTATTAAATTTTTGGTTTTCATGTGTTATAAAGGGTTTCTGCCGATGCGTGATATAAAAAAATATCCATCGTTGATCTTAAGCTGATCAAACGGCCCGCGCAATATCACATCACATTTTTTTCGGGTGCATTTGTTTCCTCCCCCCGATTCACTACCCCCGATCAATCCTCTGCCGTCGGATCCATCCGCCATATTTCTGATCCGACGGCCCTCATTTGCTCCGATCATTAACTTTTCCTCTGCCTTTGAACCCCTCGGATTCACTCCCCACCGTCGATTTGATCCTCAGATTGACGGCTAGTGCTAAATCGCATCAGAGGTTTTTTCATCGCCCCTTCCCTTTTGCCTCCTCTGATTTCGATCTCCTGATAGCATCTGGGTTGTCCACGTGTCCATTTTGGATGGTCCAGGTCTTCTCTCATCTCCCTTTGTTATTTTCATTCCCCTGCTTCATAATGATTCTTATATAATCTCCGTCGTTGATCCTCACATCCAACGGCTCATATTAAACCTGATAGGCCTGCCTCCTGTGGGTCCTGCCTTCTTCAAAATTTGATCTCGGCCGTTCATCTTAGATCTAATGGATCAGATTGAAACCGCCCTCCCCGCTATCTGCCTGCGCATCTATTCCATATAATGCTCGCTTCCCTACCGTCAGATCTAAGGCCCCAGATCTAACGGCCAACATTCTATATCGCGTGACTTCAAGCACGAACGTTAATTTCCCAAAGGCCGCGGGATATAAGCTGTTTTTCAAGGACACGTGTCAGGTGGGAATGCATATCGCGTTCAAAAAGGTAAAATCCCCCCACACCTTTTCACAGCGAGAAACCCATGGTTTTCGTCCCCGAAACCACTTTCCCTCTTTTCCGTTGTGCTATCGCACACGTTCCCCACCGTTGATCTCTACAGATCAACGGCTTGGATCTAACCTCCTTTTACATATCGCCCTCTGCCTCTACCAAAGGTTTTTAACGTAAAATGTTTTTTGTTGATCTTGTGGGCCGATCTCATCCGATGGCCCACGATCATCCCGAAACCTTGAATGCTATTTTCAATGCATTTTTCTTCACCAAAGGTTTTTTAACCTTATTTCTTTATATTTTCACCATTTCTCTATAAAGTGACCATTTGCATAATATTCCTCTCGATTAATCCTGACCTTCGATCTCTGTAGATCGACGGATCTGACTTATTTCTTCCCGCCGCTCTTCTTTTAACCACTATACGCAAATCTCCACCATTAGATGCTGCCATCCAACGGCCTCACTCCTCCCCAAAACCTCCAAAGCAGTTTTTGTCCCAATAACGCAGGATTTCATAATTTTCGATGGTTTTTGTAGGTTTCAATGGTTTTTCCATTATATTGAAGAAAAGCCAAAGGCTGGGGATGACGATTCCTGTGCCTTTGATTCATAAAAATGAAGCCATTCACACGGTTCACCTCCACGTCTCATCAATGCTTCATGGGCATTGATGCCATACGAGCCCTATGTGGCCCTGCACATCAACAAGACATAGATAATTAAATAAAACAAAAGAGTATCAGTGTTGAAGACTAAAACAGAGCAGAATGAATATTAAAGCCTAATCCACTAATAAAACACAGATTCAAAGTGGATTAACAGTGATTAAAGGAAAATAAAAATATCCTCAGACAGAAAGGGCCTCCACCACCACATCAGAGGCAAATTGATTCCTCTCAGCTACCCAATGCCACCTGTAGCCTCAAGCATTCAACAGAGGCTGAATTATGATCAGAAAATCAGGTATTTGCCTCAGCACAACCAAATAGTTAATTTTTCCAAAGGAACTTAATGCAAAATATCGGAAGAGTTATTATTTCATGAAACAAAGCCTTAAAAGTCAACAAAAGCTCCCACCGAGCTTAATTCTTAAATGTAAAACAATTAATACAGACAGAACATATGTAAACTTCTCCATTGAGCCCCTCAAAGGCCAAAAAGCTATTAAATCTATATTAATTGACTTGGGAGATATTTTATCCTCTCCCACTTCCTCGTTTCTTCTATAAATACTCCTGTAGAATATGAGAAAATGTTCGTTGCAGAACTTTGAAATATACTTGTGCTCGAAACTTCTGATTGTAAATAATGTTCAAAGGCTCTTGAAGCTCTGCTTGTGATAGAATAGTTAGGCTGAGAAGTGAAGATGATTGCTAACCTGAAACACTGGACTTAAAGCTGTAACTGGTTTGAAGCATCAATACAAGTTGATTTATGGGATCCTAGTCTATGTCAACGGTAATGTTTTTCTTATTGTAAACCGTTATTATATTTATGTTTTCACTTTTTCCATCTTCTCTGATAAAGAACAACAAGCATAGAGTTAGGATTTACTGAATATCAATACCCTTCTCTGACTGATAAGCTTTATCTATATGTTTTCTTCCAAATTCTATTATTTAGGAATGATTTAATTCAGTTTAAGCAGTTAGGAATGTTGGCGTTCCCTTGTCCTCGCTGTCTAGACTAAATATTGTTTCTGAATTTTATTTTCAGTTTATCTTAAGTAGAGATGAACTAGGGAATTCTATGGTTAGCCCTGTCCTCTAGTATCTTCTCCAAAGGTTGTCTGTAAGTTTCCCTAAGAGTGTGTTGAAAGCAGGCTAGGTTCAAAGTCTTTACCTGATATTAGACCATTCTTCAATATCATTTGTGTTTCCCTTGTGTTTAAATATTTTCTATTTGAAAGTGTATCAAAAGTTGTCTAGTTTCAAAGTAATTACCAGATCTTGGATTACTTTTATTTCTTTCTTTAGTGTATGTCAAAAGCTAGCTAGTTTCAAAGTACTTACCAGATTTTGGGCTTCTCTTTGTTCTTCATTTGTTTAATTCCCCTTCTTGTTGTATCATTTCATTCCATAAAATCAAATTTGAAGAGATCCTTAGACATAGATGACTTGCCCCATGGACCACTCTTGAACCTTGTTGTTTCAATTAAATCCTATTATGACTCCATAGCCCAATGGAATAAAACCAACATTACATCCATATTTTTAGCCGAAGCTTGTTCTATTTGCTTGCAACTTCACACCTTTGAAACTCTTTTCATTTAGGACTTTCCACTCAAATAATAATCATGCTCAACCATCCAAAACAAACAAAAAACCTCCGGACTTCATAACTAGCCTAATATCATTACCCAAAAACCTTAAATATAACTCCATCTTTGCACTTATTGGAGAGATCCCTCTCTGGATTGAGGAGGGCTAGATCCTAGAATCCCAAAGTGGTTGAAATAGTGTTTCTCCCTGCAGTTGGACTTTGCCAATCTTGCTAATTACAGGGAGCTAACATCTATGGCGACTCTGCTCAGGAACTGAGTCGAATTTTCATCTTAGGTTCCCTTAAAATTTCATAAAAGCCTAGTGAGTAAAAGCAACCCTCTTCAATTACTACCAAGCAAATGGTAATCATGATGAAACTTGTTTGAATCAGTGACAAACTAGGCAAAACCCTAGGATTCTCATAAGAGTTTATCTAACCCTGAAATATTAGCTAGCTTAGCCATAAGAGCAGACTGTCTTTGTCTCATAACCGTAGCTAAGTTTTGAAATAGATTTAGGACACTCTTAGAAACCACAGGACTGAAAAATAACTCAGAAAACCCAAAAATATTTTAGATTGGTATTCAATAAACATGGTGGTAGACCATAAAACCTTTTACCTCCAAAAGAGCTAAAAAATTCCACTTGGCGACTCCACAATCCTCGACAGATCTTAAGACTCCACTGGGAATACCCATAATCATTATAACATCATTTAAAATCGGTTAGAGGACTGTAGGATTAAAATTTGTGCGAAACAAATTAGTTAACCTCTTAAAGATTGTCATATCTGGTTTAGCTTTTCGTGTTTATTTGGGTCTGAAAATTACAACATAGTGGCTCCTAGAAAGATTCATACTAGAGCCTATCCTGACCCTGACCCACCTGAGATAGTTTATAACCCAGAAAGTATCCTTAGGAAGTCTCCTAAGATAAAATTTTCAACTGTTTTCAGATCACCCTTGAGAGCTAATTCAGTTCCTAAAAATCTTGAAGCTCTACAACAATCACAAGTAGACTTAAGAAATCCATTTAGAACTAGGTCTCTTGATGATTTAGATCACCTAGATTCTGAGTCTTCACTTTCATCTCCTAAAACAAGTGAAAATCCTGGTAGTAGAGAAACAACACCACCTGATTTACATTTCCTTCACAATTTAGTTGTCTCTCATCCAAGATCAGCTCAACAATCTATTCCTGGTCCATCAACATCTGTTCATCCTACATCCACTATTCAAACCACTCCACTCCAACCCAATTTTCCTCTTGTTAATCCACGTCTTGTAAATCCACCTCCACCACATATCATGGCAGCATGGTATGATCCCCTAGTCCTTCCTGTATCATTAGTCAATCTTCCACAGGACTATCAATCCAAAATTCCATTATATGATGCTAGTAATGCTACTGATGCATCACAACATGTGGATAAGATGAATGACTACTTTGACAGAAATGAAATTGATGATGAATCTGTCAAGCTTAGATTATTTGCTCAGAGTCTAGGGGGAGAAGTAAGAAAATGGTTTAAAGGCTTAACCCCCCATAGTATCAATGATCTCCAAGCCTTCCATCAGACATTCTTAAACAAATGGGAAGTGAAGAATAATCTTCTCCAATTCCTTTCTGATTACAAGAACCTCCATAGAAACACTGGGGAAAGTGTTCAAGCTTACTGCACTAGATTTAATAGTGTGTATAATGCACTTTCCCCAGATCTAAAACCTCCACAAGGCTCATCTCTAAACAAGTTTCCTGAAGGGTTTGACCCTGAGATGGCTTATCAGCTGAGAGAGAGAGATCCTGCAACTCTTAAAGATATGAAAAAAGGAGCTCTTGCTATGGAAGTTAATTTGATGGAGAAGAGAGCAAGAATGAAGAATGAGAAAAGAGTGTCCTTTAGAGAGGAATCTACCCCTTCCACTTCTAGCTCAAAGATGGAAAAAATGATGAAGGAGATGATGAAGAAAATGAGCATCCTTGAGAGAGCACAAGCAAGTCAAAACCAAACTGCTCCTCAAAACAGAAACCAGAACCAAAATCAGAATTTTAGAAGGAACCAGCCTCCAAAAAGACCTAGGGAATATGATCAAAAGATCACTCCTCCCTTTCATCAAAACTATGTGAGTGAGGTTGAGGAAACAGATGAAATAACATAGGAAGATGATATCAACATGCTGGGAGTAGATAATGATGACTTTGAGATTCATTATGATAAAAAACAAGGTCTTTACACACCCTATGATGACAAAAGAGATGAGGATGAAAGTTATTATCAAGACATGGAAAATTCCATCATAGAGTCTCAAAGAGAATATGACCTTAGAATTAAAACCAATCAACAAACTCCCAACCAAAACCTCTGACAAATCTTCACAAAAAAGTACTGTAAGTAAACCCAAAATTGTAAGACAGAAAGACAGAAAAGTGGCTATGAATTCTGATAAAGGTAAAGAGAGAGGCACTCAAAACATTACAAAACAAAGTGCAGACCTTAGCAGTACTAACACTTCAGTTGGTACTCCTGTGAAAACAATTTTTTCAAATGTAAATAGAACAAATCAGCAAGCTGATGTTGCTGATAGAGTGGCAGCTAGTAAGGCTAAGAAATGCAATTCAAAGAATCAAATTTCTTTCAGCCTGGAGCAGGAAATTTCCAAAATTAAAATCTCTGTTACCTTGACTGAGTTAGCTACCCAGAATGTATATAGGTCTCAAATTTTGAAGGCTTTTAAACATTGAAGAGAATAATGACACAGTCAGTCTTAACGATGACCAACCAGAGCTTCTTTTTGGTCCTAAGATTGAAGGTAGGTATCAAGAGGGACCTGTTCCTCCCTTTTATGTGAGTTTAAATGTTCATGACAAGATTTTTCACAATTCTATGCATGATTCTGGGGCTTCTCATAATTTAATGCCAAAATCTGTAATGAAGAGCCTTGGTCTAGAAATCACCAGACCTTATAAAGACCTTTACTCCTTTGACTCGAGCATAGTAAAATGTTTAGGATTAATCAAAGACCTCTGCGTTAACATAGCACAGATTCCAGCCAAATGCCTAGTCATGGATATTGTTGTGGTTGATGTGCCCCCAAAGTATGGAATGCTATTATCAAGATCTCGGGGGGCTAAGTTACAAGGGACTATGCAGATGGACATGACCTATGCGACCATCCCTGTTTTTAATCAGATAAGAAGACTTTATAGGGAGTCCCATATGCAATACATGGTTACAAGCCAAGAAAAACCACAAAAATCTCCTCTGTATTCTGTAAATATAGGCCTCGATTCTTTTATCCTGTTTAACAATGAAACTTTTGGTGAACAAGTCACTTTAACAGAATTATTGGCCAATAGAAAGGAGGAAGTAAACACAACAGAAGTGTCAAAACAGTTTGCTGCATTTGAAAACTTTAGCAAACCAAACACAGGTCTTGAGCTACAAATCATGCATCCATTTCTTTTAAACCTTGATAGTCAAGAAAACAACCCTCAACACAGTGAAAAACATGAGGAGTTAAAGCAAATTCAACTAAGTGTTGATACTCATGAAAAATCGGAAAGCATGTTATTTGAAGAGGACAGTACCCAAGGTGAAGCCGAAACTAGTCCTATGTGGAGTATGAACTTTGACAGGTCATGCACTAGAACTAATGCTGGTGTAGGTGTCTAGATATGCAACACTGAGAACAATCACACAGAGAGCATTTCCTGCAGATTAAACTTTCAGTGTTCAAACAACATAGCGAATATGAATCCCTGCTTTTAGGCTTGCATTTTTTGAAAAAGTTAGGAGCCAAGAGAATTAAAGTATATGGGGATTCTGAGTTAATCATTAGGCAGTTCAATGAGGAATACAATGCAAATCACCCAAGACTTAGGGCCTATCGAAATGATGTCGTGGACCTTTTGAAAGCTTTCGAGGAGTACCAGGTAATTTTTGTCCCAAGAAAAATAAATATCGCGGCCCATAGCTTAGCTTTCGCAGCTAGAACATGCTTAACGCCATATGAAACCAAAGACTGCACAACTCAGATAAAATTCAGACCATCCATTCCTGATAACGAAAAATATTGGCAAGTGTTCGACGGAGACAAACAAATAGAAGACTTCATGCAATTCAGAAATGAATTCGAACTACACAGTTCGGACTCAGATTATGAAATAGACTGCAACAGTGAAGAAAATTTTCTTGATGAAGAAGAACAATCTCCTGAGCTTGCTAATATTATTCTTTTGTCTAGCAAACTTGAAAACAAAACAGAGACGAGTGCAGAGTTAGAAACTCTGCAGTCTAAAGATCATAGTTTGCTAAGGGTATGACCCCTTTAGAAGAGTTGTTTTATTTCAACAATGTGGCCAAGAAGCCAAAACTGGAGCCTGTAGAGACTGAATTTGAAGAGTGCAATATAGGCAGTGAACTAAAACCTATGATGATCAAACTGTCTAAGACTTTACCAGCTCACATTAAACTCAAATACATAGATCTGTTTAAAGAATTTTTTTATTTTTTTGCGTGGAGTTACGAAGATCTTAAATCCTATGACACTGAAATAATATAGCACAAAATCCCTCTCAAGGATAACCAAAAACCATTCAAACAGAAGTTGCGCAGAATAAACCTTGTTCAGCTGCCTTTGGTTGAGAAGGAAATCAAGAAAATATATGAAGCTGGTATTATTGTCCCTATTAGATATTCTGAATGGGTGTCTAATATAGTGTCAGCTAGGAAGAAAACAGGAGAGATCAGACTTTGTATAGATTTTAGAGACTTAAACAAAGCTTCATATAAATACAACTACCCTTTACCTAAGATGGATCATATTTTACAAAGGGTGGTGGGGTCTAAAAGAATTTCTTTGCTTGATGGCTATTCAAGGTACAATCAGATCTTAGCTCACCCTGATGATCAATTAAAGAAAACCTTTACTACATCATGGGGCACTTTCATGTATGTGAAAATGCCCTTTGGTCTAATGAATGCTGGTGCAACATTCCAAAGAGCCATGGACATAGCATTCTCTGAAGAACTGGGCTACTTCATCATTATTTACCTGGATTATGTCACTATTTTTTCAAAGATAGATGAAGAGCACTTAGAACATTTAAGAACAGTTTTTGAGAGATGCAGAAAGTTTGGGATATCTTTGAACCCTAAAAAAACACTTTTCGATCTCCAAGAAGGTAAGCTTATTTGGCACATTATTTCAGAAGAGGGTATTAAGATTGATCCAAAGAGGATTGAGGCCATACTACAAATCTCTCATCCTCGAAACATCAAAGAGTTGCAATCTTTCATTGGAAAGATTAACTTTTTGAGAAGGTTCATCCCCAACTTGGCTGAGCTCCTTAGGGATATTATAAACATGTTGAAGAAGGAGCAAGGGGTAAAATTGACCATGGAAGCAAAGAAGTCCTTTGAGCTGGTGAAAAAAGCGTTAACCAAAACATCGGTTCTAATAAGTCCTGATTTTTCAAAAGATTTTTATATTTTTTCATTTGCATTAGAACATACAATAGTTGTTGTCCTTTTACAGAAAAATCCACAAGGACAAGAGCAGCCTATTGCATTCTTTAGCAAGGCTTTGAGGTATGCTCCTCTGAAGTATAACATTATGGAGAAGCAAGCTTTTGCTTTGGTTAAGGCTTTAAAAGACTTCAGAGTATACATCTTGCACTCACACATCATTGCCTTTGTCCCAAATTCAGTTGTGAAAGACATTCTAACATAGGATCCAGATGGTAAGACAGGTAAGTGGATTGTTGTTATTCTTGAATATGATTTAGAGATAAAGCCCACTAAATTCATCAAAGGCCAAGGTCTAGCTAGATTGATGGCTGAATCCAATTTTTAAGTTCTTGATATTAATATGATTAATGCTTTGGATGAACAAGAGGAAATCTCAACTCCCATTTTTGAAGACCATTTTATGATTTCCTCTTGGTATGCTGAGATTCTTTATGTTTTGCTTAATTTGAATACACCTCCTGGTTTGACAAAAACAAAGGCAAGGTTTCTGAAGTTAAAAGTTGTAAACTATTGCATTATAGATAGATGTCTTTATTGGAAAAATGAAAGTGGTATATTGCTTAAATGTTTGCCTGAGTATGATGTAGAGAAGGTTAAGCACGAGTTCCATGAAGGAGAGTGTGGAGGCCATTTATACTGGAAGACAACAACCAACAAAATCTTGAGGGCTGGTTACTATTAGCCTACTCTCTTTCTTGATGTACATAAGATGATAATTTCCTGTCATAAATGTCAACTTTTTGAGGGAAAAAGGAAGCTGCTACCCTTGCCTCTACATCCAATCACTGTTGAAGCCCCTTTTCAACAGTGGGGACTTGACTTCATAGGTGAAATCCATCCACCATCTTCTGCTTAGCATAGATGGATTCTCACTGCCACAGACTACTTCACTAAATGGATAGAAGCCATCCCCTGTAGGCAAGCCAATGATTCTGTCATTATAAAGTTCATGGAGAATAATATTCTCTCTAAATTTGGCTATCCTACCAAGATCATCACTGATAATGTAGCAGCATTTGGATCAAAGAAGATGGTTGAGTTCTGTCACAAATATCAGATAACATTAGGACATTCCACGGCCTATTACCCTCAAGGTAATGGACTTGCAGAATCCTCAAACAAGAGTTTAGTGAACATAATCAAGAAGTTGTTGGAGGACAACAAAAATTCTTGGCACACAAAGCTTGTGCATGCACTTTGGGCTGACAGATTGACTTTGAATAAATCTATTGGCATGTCACCCTACTAGCTTGTGTATGGCACTGATGCAATCTTTCTTACCAGCCTTGGTGTGCCAGTTATGAAGTTGATTCAAGAGGTTCAGTCTGAAGATAATGACATGATCAGAAGGATAAATCATATTATTCATCTTTAGCAAACCAGAGAGGAAGTTTATAACAAAGCATTACAGAAGCAGGACAACATTAAAAATCTTTTTGATAGAAGAAAAAAGGCCAGTAATTTTAATATTGGGGACAAATTTTTAAAGTGGGACTGAAGGAAAGAAGACAAGGGCAAGCATGGAAAATTTGACAACTTATGGCTTGGCCCTTACTTCATTCATTTAGCTGCTGGTAATAATGTCTTTTTCTTACAAGAGTTGAATGGAGCTGAATTGTTTGGGGGTCCTGTCAATGGCAGGATGCTTAAGCATTACTTCTCTTGATCCATGTCATGTTCTGAAAGCCTTTTTATCTTTTTTCTCATTATAAATATTTCACCCATCATCAAATTCAAAGTTAGAAAAACAAAAATACAAAAGCAAAGAAGGAAAAGAGAGCATATTGTAAAAACAATAAAGGTACAACCCCATACCAACAAAAAAAGAATCAATTTTGAAAGTGTGCAAGCTTAAATGCCACTCCTGAAAAATACACTCATAATTAGTCATACAGTTTAATCTTGACTTATTAGGTTTAAATTTACTGCTGATAGGTTAGAAAATTCGATTTTCCAAACTGTTTAATCTTGGCTTACCAGTAGGTAGATTAGGATAGAAATTAAAGTTTCAAACATGCTCAAAATCTGAACCAGTTGATAAAAGAAAACAACTTAAACAAGAAGCAAAAAATAGAGCTATAAAAAGACGAAGGAAGTGCTTTGAAATTTCAGATCTTAAGCCTTCCATTTTGATTTAATTTTCTGCAAAATAATATCTATGAGCAGCTTGTTTTTATGCCATAGATCAAAATCAAGTTAGATTGTTCAATCCTGACTTGTATGCTTTTTAATTTCTGTTTTAGAAATTAGAGAATCAAAATCTGTTAGACTATTTAATCCTAACAGATTGGTAGATTAGGTAGAGAAGCATATGGACTCAACTGTTTAATCTGAGTTCATGGAGAAATAAGGAGTAGAATTAGATTAGTTTTATGCTTTCAAAAGAATAAAATGTTGTGAAAAGAGTTTTCCAATCCAAGTGCACTCTGAAGAAGAAAAAATGTTAGATCGGTAGGATTGGGTAGGTAGAAAGCTTGTATTGATGAAGTTCCATTGTTTTCCATGGCTGCTAACATTTTTTCTAAACAAAGAAGATCATCGAAGTAAAGAAAGGCAGCCCAATGGATAAGGCATTGATCATCCTCCCAGAAAATGCAAGTTTGAAGTTCTTGATGCCTTCAAGAAGGCACCATCCCCAAGTGGAGCCACTGTTAGCCACCAATAAAAATTTTCATATCAAATGGTGGCTAAAACAATTTTGGAGCCTTCAAGAAACAGGTTTTATTGCTAAAAGTGTTATCCCTTGAAGACTCATGGATAACATCATGCCCTTGTTTCAATATTCACTGTTGTTTCCTTTTCCAAACTCAGAAATTCTGTTGTTTTCCATGAAGATAAGACTGCTACAAAATCCATTTTCCCCTCCCTCCACTTCAAAACTAACCTTCTTTATGCCTCCTCTTTTCCTCTTAAACTTCCTCTATTTTCCATTTTTTCCATTCCCCCTTCATAAAATTCACATGACAGAGTTTTAAACTCCTTTTTTAAACTCTGTCGAAACCCCCAAATCCATCAAAAAACTCTAAAAATTTCATAAAAAATAAGTTTCTTCACTAAGGGTTTAAGCCCCCTTGGGCTAAGTCCAAACCACTTCCCCACCATATGCCTTGGTGCTGAAACCAAGCGCTAAGCCTCTCGGCGCTTATCGCATCGGAAAAATCTGGGCACGCAACTCTATTTCTTATGATAGAGCCTCTGATGCGATTATTCCCTTGTTTTACAACTCCCGATATTATTATCGCCTCATATAACCCTTGTGCCCACAATCGGGTGTTAAAACATTGTATAATTCCATCTCCGATGCATATTTCCCTTTGTTAATCCAAAAAACCCACTTTCCTAAGTTTTGGTCTGAAACCCGCCGGAGCAATGTTTTTAATGTAAATGGGTAGATTGAAAAGCCCCGCATCAAAGTTTCGATGCGATTAAGCCCCATTTGTATAAACCCCCGCCTTCCACTTTACTCCATATAAACTAAGGGCCCCACAAATGGGCGCCAAACCATATCATATATATATCCCGCCCCGAGCTGCTAAAACCTTTATTTTTATTAAGTTTTTGGTTTTCATGTGTTATAAAGGGTTTCTGTTGGTGCG
This sequence comes from Pinus albicaulis, assembly GCA_034641835.2. NCBI lineage: Eukaryota > Viridiplantae > Streptophyta > Pinopsida > Pinales > Pinaceae > Pinus > Pinus albicaulis. Next base: position 89,131 of record JAXQQM020081161.1, on the reverse strand, counting down.
TGATATAAAACAATATCCGTCGTTGATCTTAAGCTGATCAAACGGCCCGCGCAATATCGCATCGCATTTTTGTCGGGTGCATTTGTTTTTTCCCCCCAATTCACTACCCCCGATTGATCCTCCGCCGTCGGATCCATCCACTATATTTCTGATCCGACGGCCCTCATTTGCTCTGATAATTAACTTTTCCTCCACCTTTGAACCCCTCTGATTCACTCCTCACCGTCGATCTAATCCTCAGATCGATGGCCAGCGCTAAATCGCATCAGAGGTTTTTTCATCGCCCCTTCCCCTTTGCCTCCTCTGATTGCGATCTCCCGATAGCATATGGGCCGTCCACGTGTCCATTTTGGATGGTCTAGATCTTCTCTCATCTCCCTTTTTTATTTTCATTCCCCCGCTTCATAATGATTCTTATACAATCTCCTCCGTTGATCCTCACATCCAACGACTCATATTAAACCCGACAGGCCTGCCTCCTGTGGGTCCTGCCTTCTTCAAAATTTGATCTCAGCCATTCATTTTAGATCTAACATATCAGATTGAAACCGCCCTCCCCGATATCTGCCCGCGCATCTAATCCATATCGCGCTCGCTTCCCCACCATCAGATCTGAGGCCCCAAATCTAACGGCTGACGTTCTATATCGTGTGACTTCAAGCGTGAAGGTTAATTTCCCAAAGGCCGAACGATATAAGTTGTTTTTCAAGGACACGTGTTGGGCGGGAACGCATATCGCGTTCAAAAAGGAAAATGCGCCGCCCGCCTTTTCACAGCGCAAAACCCATGGTTTTCGTCCCCGAAACCACTTTCCCTCTTTTCCGTTGTGCTATCGCGCGTGTTCCCCACCGTTGATCTCTACATATCAATGGATTGGATCTAACCTCCTTTTACATATTGCCCTCCGCCTCTACCAAAGGTTTTCAACGTAAAATCTTTGACGTTGATCTTGTGGGTCGATCTCATCTGACGGCCCATGATCATCCCAAAACCCCGAATGCTATTTTCAATGCATTTTTCTTCACCAAAGTTTTTTTAACCTTATTTCTTGATATTTCTGCCATTTCTCTATAAAGCGACCATTTTCATAATATTCCTCTCAATTAATCCCGACCATCGATCTCTGCAGATCGACGGATCTGAGTTATTTCTTACCACCGCTCTTCTTTTGACCACTATACGCAAATCTCCACCATTGGATGTTGCCATCCAATGGCCTCGCTCCTCCCCGAAACCTCCAAAGCAGTTTTTTCCCCAATAATGCAGGATTTCCTAATTTTTGATGGTTTTTTCAAGCTTCAATGGTTTTTCCATTATATTGAAGAAAACCCAAAGGTCTGGGATGACGATTCCTGTGCCTTTGATTCTTAAAAAGGAAGCCATTCACAGGGTTCACCTCCACGTCTCATCAATGCTTCATGGGCATTGATGCCATATGAGCCCTGTGCGGCCCTGCACATCAACAAGACATAGACAATTAAATAAAACAAAAGAGTATCAGTGCTGAAGATTAAAACAGATCATAATGAAAATTAAAGCCTAATCCACTAATAAAACACAGATTCAAAGTGGATTAACAGTGATTAAAGGAAAATAAAAATATCCTCAGATAGAAAGGACCTCCACCGCCACATCAGAGGCAAATTGATTCCTCTAAGCTACTCAATGCCACCTGTAGCCTCAAGCATTCAACAGAGGTCGAACTATGATCAGAAAATCAGATATTTGCCGCAGCGCAGCCAAATAGTTAATTCTGCCAAAGGAAATTAATGCAAAATATCGGCAGAGTTATTATTTCATGAAACAAAGCCTTAAAATTCAACAAAAGCTCCTACCGAGCTTAATTCTTAAATGTAAAACAATTAATACAAACAGAACATCTGTAAACTTCTCCATTGAGCCCCTCAAAGGCCGAGAAGCTATTAAATCTGTATTAATTGACTTGGGAGATCTTTTATCCTCTCCCACCTCTTCGTTTCTTCTATAAATACGCCTGTAGAAGATGAGAAAATGTTGGTTGCAGAACTTTGAAATACACTTGTGCTTGAAACTTCTGATTGTAAATAGTGTTCAAAGGCTCTTGAAGATTTTCTTGTGATAGAATAGTTAGGCTGAGAAGTGAAGATGATTTATAACCTGAAACACTGGACTTAAAGTTGTAACTGGTTTGAAGCATCAATACAAGATGATTTATGGGATCCTAGTCTATGTCGACGGTGATGTTTTTCTTATTGTAAAACGTTATTATATTTATTTTTTCACTTTGTCCATCTTCTCTGATAAATAACAACAAGCATAGAGTTAGGATTTACTGTATATCAGTACCCTTCTCTGACTGATAAGCTTTATCTATATGTTTTCTTCCAAATTCTATTATTTAGGAATGATTTAATTCAGTTTAAGCAGTTAGGAATGCTAGCGTTCCCTCGTCCTCGCTGTCTAGACTAAATATTGTTTCTGAATGTTATTTTCAGTTTATGTTAAGTAGAAATGAACTAGGGAAGTCTATGGTTAGCCCTGTCCTCTAGTCTCTTCTCCAAAGGCTGTCTGGAAGTTTCCCTAAGAGTGTGTTGAAAGCAAGCTAGGTTCAAAGTCTTTACCTGATATTAGACCATTCTTCATTATCATTTGTGTTTCCCTTGTGTTTAAATGTTTTCTATTTGGAAGTGTATCAAAATCTGGCTAGTTTCAAAGTACTTACCAGATTTTGGATTACTTTTATGTCTTTCTTAAGTGTATGTCAAAAGCTGGCTAGTTTCAAAGTACTTACCAGATCTTGGGCTTCTCTTTGTTCTTCATTTGTTTAATTCCCCTTCTTGTTGTATCATTTCATTCCATAAAATAAACTTTGAAGAGATCCTTAGACATAGATGACTTGCCCCATGGACCACTCTTGAACCTTGTTGTTTCAACTAAATCCTATTATGACTCCATAGCCCAATGGACTAAAACTAGCATTACATCCATATTTTTAGCCGAAGCTTGTTCTATTTACTTGCAACTTCACACCTTTGAAACTATTTTCATTTAGTACTTTCCACTCAAATAATAATCATGCTAAACCATCCAAAACAAACAAAAAACCTCCGGACTTCATAACTAGCCTAATATCATTACCCAAAAACCTTAAAGATAAATCCATCTTTGCACTTATTAGAGAAATCCCTCTCTGGATTCAGGAGGGCTAGATCCTAGAATCCCAAAGTGGTTGAAATAGTGTTTCTCCCTGCAGTTGGACTTTTCCAATATTTCTAATTACAGGGAGCTAATAGAATCCATGCAATTTATCTTTGCTGAGATTGGTTAGATTCAAACTATATTCAAAGACAGATACCTTTGGGTTGAATCTTTCCAGCAGGGTTCTAATAATCTTTCTGACAACAATTTTCATGTTGACAGGTTCTCCCAAACCTTCCAATACATTTGTTGGTTCATCAACACACTGAAAGAATGCAGTAATATTTTCATCTTCCTTCATTTTTAATTGCTCAAATTTTTCCCTGTAAATTTAAAGCTTTGCTTCTTTCATGTTTGAGTCACCTGCATATATATTCTCAAGCTTGCCCCATACTTCTTTAGCAGTTTTGCAACTCAGTACCTTAAGATATACAAATTCGATAAGCCCATTGATAATGAGATCTTTAGATTTTGCATCATATACCATATTTTTCTTACCTTGTTCATCTTGGGTCGTTGTAAAGCCTTTTTCAACGATTTCTGATACTTCGTTTCCTTGTGCCAGCAAATGAACCTACATTCTTCCACTCCAAAGTGCATAGTTATTTCCATTGAACAGAGGAACTATATTCTTAGTATACTCCATGATCTCCTTTCAGATTTTATAATTCTATTGAAGGAACCAAGCTTAGATACCAATTGTTGGAACTAATGAGAGGGGGGTGAATTAGTATTCTTTAGCAATTAACACTTTTAAATATTTTTAGAGCATTAGTTAATATTCAATTATTCTTAATGTTTATCTAGTAACAATAGAACACAACAGGCACACGAATTTTAGGTGGAAAATCCCCTCCGAGTGAAAAACCACGGAACGTTTTTCTAATAAATTCTTTAATCTTTAGCCCAAACTGAAATCAAAGTTAAAACTTCCTAGAATTCTAGAAAAGTATTATTCTCTATATCCCACTAGAAGGACGTCCCAATGCCATGGTTTCTACAATAGTCAACTGAATGGATGCCCTAACATCCTAGACCGACCTACCACCCTCAAGTGTTCACAGACTCCAACCTGTAGGTGACTTCATGCACCAACCTAGCACCTCCCTGCCACCCTATAATAATAAAAAATAAGACAAGAGTGTGGACTCTCGTACCACGGAAGATGATCCACGATACAATATGATTCACAATGATTTTATTGAACAAGACCAATCACCCAATCACACTATGACCTGCAACCCAACCATAACATTATCCAACAATGACTCTTATACCTCCAAAAAATGTCTCTTCAACTCTAGGAATATTGGCTATTTTACAATAATGACTCTTTTACAATTTTACAATGATGATTTCTACAACACTGACTTTTGACACGACCTGATACTTGACTTGACACTGCTTCTTCGATCACTAGCAGTTGATGAGATATTTTTGGAAATTTCCACGATGACCTGTTTAAAGCAGTGAAATCCTAGCATGAGGAGGATATGAGGGTAACAATTTATAGAAATGCTTAGGTTGAGAGGGTCTTAAAAAATGAACATTGGAGGAATTTTAGGAGATTAAAACATTATTAATTATTGACTATTAAATTACCACAATCAATTATGAGTGCCATGCCACAACCCCATGGGGTTTCAGCCCACTAACTGAAGTTACTAACTTCAAACATGAATATATCTCAAACCATGAAGAATTACGTGGTGTTCCATATATCAACGGAAATGTATCAACGAGTAGAACCCATCCAAATTATCCATAGCTCAAAATAGATTAAGTTGTCAAGTCAAAATGCCCATGCAAGATCGGGGTAGTCCCTGGTGCTGCTTGGGTTGACATCAATGAAAACCATTGATCAAAAGTTGATTGGGCTGGACGCTCTGATGATAGAAATAGAACCTCTGGATTATGTTTTATCTTAAGATCCACTATGGTTTCATGGTGTTGAACCTCAAAATTGTTCCTATTTTGACATCTTTTTCCACCATCTTTTCTTCCTTTTTCACCAATCCATAAACTCAATCAGTGATAATTGACATATTTTACATATGAGAAGGAGTTTTGATGATCTCTATGTTATATTATAATTTTTCTTATTATTTATATGAATTCTTGTAATTAGCTATAGAATTTATGCAATTATGTAGCTAAACTTTGCTTATGCTGCCACCATTATTGTTCGACAGGTTTCAAGAAGTAAATGGAGAAGCATGTCATATGGGTAACTTTGAAATGGTCCATATAAGGATCGTATCCTACTTACCTGTTCAATTTTTATAAGGATCATGCCTACACTCGCGGTCAAATCTCAGTCAAGAGAAGGAACGAGATCAGTGGACAAAGATTCTCAATTTTCTCTTACGTAGAAAATCGAGAAAGAGCCAAGAAAACTTTGCTTCTAAATAGACTTCTAGTCTTAGCTTTATTTTTTTTTTCCATAGGCAAAATTGACTCAAACATTTAATTAAAAAACTTGTGTAAATATATGTCTATTGAAACCAGGAATAAGCTTGATTTTTTGATAATATTGTGATATGTTTTTAAACTTTGTTTTATTAATGAAAAAGACCAGTTCCAGATCATTGATGCACAGATACCCTAAGTATATTTTACACTTGTTATGTTGCAGAGGGACCCTACACGGAAAGGATGTTTTTATAGTTATTTCGTAGTTTAAATTACTGTCATTTTCATAGATTAATTTCCTGTTGATTCGTAGTTTAATTTATTTCATAGCTTAATTACTCGTCATTTCGTAGTTTAAATTATTTTTTATTCATAGTTAATTTCTCGTCAATTCATAGTTTAATTCCTTGCCATTTCATAGTTATATTCTCGTCAATTTGTAGTTTAATTTCTCACTATTTCATAGTTTAATTTCATGTCAATTAGTTTTTAAATGTTTTATGAATCATTGTGTTTAAATTTACAGTTGACAATTAGATCTTATGCTTGCCTGAAACATTTCATGAATGTGACTCTGTCATATTCCAATTGAATAGATCCATGCATTTGATTACACAGCAACCATAGGATTTAAGATTAGACATGTTGTTTACTGCAATAGATACTATGTCATTTCTTGCTTGCCTTAGTTAAATTTGATTTCAATTAGCACAATTAGTTCAATTTCATAGTAATCGATTTTATGCTTTCATTCCATGAAATGTAGAATAGAGTTAGATTAAAGCTATATGTTGATCATTTTTAGATATATTTAAAACTAGGACAGAGTTATATTAGAATTACATTTTGTTCATTTCAAATAGATTTAAAATTAGATCAAATGCTCTGTTTTCATAGAATTAATGTTCTCAATTGATAAAGTAGGATATGGTTTTATTTTTATGTTGATAGATATAATTTCATTTAGAGATCAATAGAATTCAATAAGATTTAGAAAAATGCTTTGTTTAAATGCAAAATCAGTTTAATTAAGATATTTTCCATAGATATTTTGTCGGCCTAGAATAGTCTAACATAGCTCAGATTTTAACCATCCATAAATTGATTTATTTTTATGCAATATAGATTAGTTAATTAACACTTCATTTTCTTCCTTATTTTAAATTTATATTTCATTCATTTCATTAAGAGTAATTTGTAAATAAATTCCTTTTTCTTAGAATAAAAATAACACTTCCTTTTCTTCCTTCTTTAAGATTAAGTTTTCATCATTAAATTTCCTTCAGATTTAGTTGTTCCTTAGCATTTAAAGATTTCATTTAAAAGCTTAGATTTCATTCCTTAGATTAATTTAGTTCTTAACATTAGGCATAAAATACAAACCCCAAAAAAAAACAATATATAAAAATACACAATGAACTAAGAAAGAATGGCATCTAAGAATATATATAGTGCACCACACTTCATCAGATTACTAACCTCGGTCAATAATTTATGATAGAAATTTAGGACATTAAATTGACTAAACATTTTGGCGCCATTTCCGGGGAAGTGTAATTAGGAAGCCTTATTTTTTACATCTAAAAAAAATGATATGCATAGAGAAAGAGACTCTAGGGGTAGATTCATAGCTAGAGGTAAAATTTTGACTCCAGCAAAATCACTCACTCCACCATGACCACAAAGTGCCACACCACCATATCAAACTCGTATTCCATTTTTCACAACAAGACATAGACTCCCTGAATTTTTAAGGTCATAAATCCATCCAGGAGACTCTCCAACTTCATCTACTAAGGCAGTCTTAGAAGAGGAAGATCCTAGATCTCCAACAGAAGGAGTAACCTTTTTCACCTCTACAGGAGAACAGATTTTAGCTCAAGAGTTAGAAGTCCCTAGTGAGCAAGAAGAAGAAAATTTATGTTGGGTATGTGTTATATTCTTTCCACAACTAGCCCCACGCGCTATACGTTGCGTCGGGCGCAGCAGGGCATTCACAAGGGGGGAGGCAGCCCCCACTGTTGGGGTCCGGGGTAGCGCCCCGGTGAAATTTTTTTTGGTGTGCAGACCCACCCATGTTTTGTGCATGATTTTGCACATGGTTTTGGGGTACGATGGTTTTCGGCCCCTGGTATTTTGTAGATCCAGTCAAGGGAAATACGGTTATGTTCTAATCCAGGGTTAATGGATTGGGGTTTATGTATGCTTAGGCATGTATATATATGTGTTGAAACAAAAAAAGGAATATAATGAAAAATCAAGCTGGTCATCCCGATTTGGGATCCAGGGGAAAATCTCTGTGTTTATTTGTTTTATGTTTTATGCTCTCGCTATTGTTTATTTTCTGTTATAAGATTCATGTGTAGATAATTTATGTTCAGGTTTAAAACCTACATTTTGGTATCAAAGCAGTTTTGACTTCAAGGGGACGCCTTTCATATTGAGGGTTTTTTGCTTGGGCCTGAGGTAGACCCTGTTCAGTGGGAGATCTACAGGATCGATTCTTGTGGTGAAAGAAGATGGCGAGCGGAGGAAAGATAGAGATTGAGAAATTTAATGGTTAGAGTTTTGAGTTGTGGAAGCTCAATATGGAGGATCTGCTGGTGGATAAAGATTAGTTGATCGTGGTAGATCCAGATACTAAACCAACGGCAATGTCAGATAAGGACTGGAAGAAACTTGATCGGAAGGCTAAGAGCTGTACGGTTGTGTGTCTCGGTTCATTGTTGAATGTATCTGGGGAAGCTACGGCAAAGAATTTGTGGGAAAAACTTAGGACTTTGTACCAATCTAAGTCTCTGGTGAATAAGTTGTTCCTGCAGAAAAAGATGTATAACCTGAGGATGAAGGATGGAGACCTGGTGACAGAGCATCTGAACGCCTTCAATACTGTGGTAAGTCAATTGTCATCTATTGATATTAAAATCTCAGATGAAGATAAGTGCATCAGTTTGTTGTGTTCTCTACCAGACTCGTGGGATAGTCTGGTTATTGCAATAGGTAGCAATACAACTACCTTGAATTTTGATGACATTGTCTCAGCCTTGCTGTCAGAGGAAATGAGACGGAGAAATATGGAGGGCCAGAATGGAGATGCCTTATTTGTACAAGGAAGGTCCCAAAATAAAAACAAGAATAAGGTTTCGAGTAGGAGATCCAAATCTAGAGGGAGATCTAAATCTCCTGGAAAGTTTGTAAAGGTATGCTGGAAATGCGGAAAGGAAGGGCACTACAAAAATGAGTGCAGATCTAAAGCTCCTGAGAAAGGAAAGGGATCTAAAGATGCTCCTTTTGCAGAGGAAAAAACCACCTCGGATGAAGGTGGGGATGTGTATTTGGCTTCTTCTTCAAATACACATGTAGATCATGAGTCATGGTTGATTGACTCAGGTGCATCCTTTCACTTCACTCCCCATAGGGAGTGGTTATGCGAGTATGAGAAATATGATGGTGGTGATGTCTTCCTAGGGGATGATAGGAGGGCCAGAATCATCGGACGTGGAAAGGTCAAGCTGAAGCTGCAAGGTGGAAGGATTAGAACACTTCCTGGTGTTCTGCATATTCCTGCATTGGCCAGAAATCTGATTTCTGTAAGCAAGATGGATAATGCAGGTGTAAAAACAGTGTTCGAGAAAGATGCCTGCAAGATGGTTCGGGGAGCACTGGTATTAATGCGGGGAGTTCGGACTGGAACTCTGTACAAGCTACAAGGTAGCACTGTTATTGATGGGTGTAACAGTTCTATGGTTCCTGAAAGTGGAGCGGAAAGCCTAGTTGTCTCTGGAGAAAAGACCATGCTATGGCATCAAAGGCTTGGACATATTGGAGAGAAGGGCCTTCAGATACTGCATAGAAATGGTATGGTAGAAGGTATGTCTAATTGCTCTCTGGATTTCGATTTTTTTGAACATTGTGTATATGGGAAGCAGAATCGGGTGAGTTTTCCTTATGGTGCTAAGAGGTGGAGTTGCCGGCTGGAAGGAAGCCCATTGGGAGCAAATGGGTGTTTAAGAAGAAGATGAATGTTGAAGGCAAGGTGGATAAATACAAATCTCGGTTGGTAGCAAAAGGTTATTCCCAGGTGCCGGGAATTGATTTTGGTGATATTTTTTCTCCTGTTGCCAAGGTTACTTCTATTAGATTACTTTTATCTGTTGCTGCTGCATTTGATTTTGAGATAGAGCAGATGGATGTGAAGACAACATTTCTTCACGGGGATCTAGAAGAGGAGATCTACATGAAGCAACCTGAAGGCTTTATGGTGAAGGGTAAGAAAGAACTAGTATGCAGGTTGAAGAAGTCTCTGTATGGGTTAAAACAGTCACCAAGGATGTGGTATTGGAAATTTGATACCTATATACGGGGTCTTGGCTTCACCAGAAGCAATGAGGATCACTGTGTCTATTTTAAATTAATTTGTGACCGTGTTATTTATTCGGTCTTGTATGTGGATGATATGTTGTTGATTGGAAATGACAAAGAAATTATCCAAGATTTGAAGACCCAACTGTTCTCCAAATTCGACATGAAGGATCTTGGTGCTGCAAACTATATTTTGGGGATGGAAATTAAGAGAGATCGGGCAAAGAGGAAGCTCTGGTTAAACCAGAGGAAGTATGTCGAGACTATATTGCAGAGGTTCAATATGCAGGATAGTAAACCGGTGAATGTTCCTATTCCTGTAGGTGTAAAGCTGTCTGATGAACAGTGTCCCAAGACACAAGAAGAAGAGGAGTATATGTCCCATGTTCCATATGCAAGTGCGGTGGGTAGCTTGATGTATGCAATGGTCTGTACTAGACCAGACATTGCACATGCAGTGGGAGTATTGAGCAGGTTTATGTCAAACCCAGGGAAGGAGCATTGGACAGCAGTGAAGCGGGTTTTCAGATATCTACGTGGCACTAGTGATTATGGCTTGTGCTACCAGGGAAGACCAGGATTGGAAAGAATGTTGGACATTCGTGGTTTTGTTGATGCAGACTGGGCTGGATATCTGGACCAAAGAAGATCTACAAGTGGGTATGTGTTTAACCTATTTGGAGGCGCAGTCAGTTGGATGAGTAAAAGACAGTCTGTAGTGGCTCTTTCAACTACAGAGGCAGAATACATAGCAGCCACTCATGCAAGCAAGGGAGCAGTTTGGTTGCAAAGATTGTGTTCAAGTATGGGGTTGGTACAGCAAGCTATAAGGATAGACTGTGATAGCCAAAGTGCAATTTTCTTGGCTAAGAACCCTGCTTATCATTCAAAGAGAAAGCACATTGATGTTCAATATCACTTTGTTAGAGATATGGTTGAGGCTAAAAGGGTGTTGCTGGTAAAGGTGGACACTTTGAAGAATGTTGCAGATGCATTGACGAAGTCTGTGAGCACTCAGAAGTTCTCTTGGTGTAGAGAAACAATGGGTGTTAAAGAATTGGCCCAATGACTAAGCTCTCCTGTGGCCCCCTGTGGAAAGAAAACAACAAGTGGGAGAATTTGGGTATGTGTTATATTCTTTCCACGACTAGCCCCACATGCTGTACGTTGCGCCGAGCACAGCAGGGGGGTCACAGGGCAGGTGGAAGGCCCCCCCTGTCGGGGTCCGGGGTAGTGCCCCGGCAAAAAAAAAATTGGTGTGCGGACCCACCCATGTTTTGTGCATGATTTTGCACATGGTTTTGGGGTACGATGGTTTTCGCCCCCTGGTATTTTGTAGATCCGGTCAAAGGAACTACGGTTATGTTCTAATCCAGGGTTAATGGATTGGGGTTTATGTATGCTTCGGCATGTATATATATGTGTTGTAACACTAAAAGGAATATAATGAAAAATCAAGTTGTTCGTCCCGATTTGGGATCCAGGGGAAAATATCTGTGTTTATCTGTTTTATGTTTTATGCTCTCGCTATTGTTTATTTTCTGTTATAAGATTCGTGTGCAGATAATTTCTGTTCAGGGTTAAAACCTACACTTTATTCAACATCCCATTGATAGAAGAACCCGAGGAATAACAAATAACTCTACAGCTAGAACCCTACATTAGCTCAGAGGAATCTACAATGGCTGGAGAAGGAGAAGGAGAAGTTATGAATGGAGAAAACTTAACACTAGGAGGAGGAAGAAGAGGTGGAGGAAATAGAGGACGACGAGATGGAGGAGAAGGAGGAGAAGAAAATAGAAATGACAATAGAGAAGACTCTGTTGGATTTCCTATAGTTGATGAGGATACAAATGATACAATGAATAATATTTCACCTTCCATCCTTCCCAATTTCCATGGATTAAGGAATGAAGATCCTGAAACATTTTTATTTGAATTTGAGGTTTTATGTAGATAATATGACTACTTACAAGACTCTCAAAAATTGAAACTAATTCCTACAACACTCAAGGGTGCAGCTTTAAAATGGTTCATGGGCTTGATAACACAATACATTATGACATGGGATGAGATGAAAAGTGCATTTTTACAAAGGTATCTAGATTATTGCACACCTAATAGTCAGAAGGATGAATTATTTAAAATTATGCAAAGAGAGGATGAAAACTTGGAAGACTTAATTGAAAGGTTCAGTTACAATTTTAAAAGAGCTAAAATGCAAAACTTGGATCAAGATACTTTAAAAGCTCTCTTATTGAAAGCTAGCATAGATGAATGGATAGATATTCTTAACATGATGGGAAAGGGAGACATCTCTCAATTACCATTACCTGAAATTACTGAATTATGCATTCATATTTCGAGAGAAAACTCAAAAACCGGAAAATATGCAAGAGATCCTATTCTCTCTAGAGTAAATAAATATACAACTAGAACAGTAAGTAGGGCAGAAATTGGAAATATGCCTAATGAATTTAAAACAGATATCTTAGGGAGTATTAATGAACAAGTAGACACTCTGAAATTACAAAACAAGCAGAAATTTAAAACTAATGCCTTAACTATTTTCTGTCCTAAATGCAGAAAGAAACATGATTTAAGAGAATTTCCACTTGATTTAAAAGTCATAGAGACCTGTGTTATTTGTGTGGAAAACCATGAGACAAAAATATGTCCCTCTATACCAAGTCTTAAGGTTGTTTTCCAAGAAGAAGTAGCTCCACATCCAGTAGAACCTCTTTGTTTTGTCTCTAGAATACCATGGCAAGTGCCACAAACACAGGATTTTAACAATCAAATGTATAATCAGCCCCCAAAAAACAATCGAAATTAATCATGGCATCAACCTTGGTCTTAGTCGCAACCTTGGACACAAGGAATGAAAAATCCTTTTGGCACACTCTCAGTATCACCAATATCCAGAATCCTATCCGAACTATCCTCCCCAACATTTTTCACAATATAATAAACAACCTCAATTCCAAAATCATAACCCACAACTTTCATTACCATTTCCACAAAGACCAAATCAACTACCTGCCCAGCCAATACCAAACCCAAACAAAAAAAATTCTCAAAATTCTTATAACATTGAAGGACAAAATTTTCCAACATATATGATTACTCCACTAGATCCTAACAATGTCCAACTTAGATCTGGTAGGATATTAAAAAGGAAAAATCCCTATGTTGTTATTCAAGAAAAAGATGATCTTGATGAAGAAATTTCTCTACAACAAAATAAAAATTTTGAGGAAGGGACATCCCTCCAATAGAATCAAAATTCAAAAAATCAAAAACAAAAGAATCCAATAAACTTAACTCCTATCATAGAGCAGCCTTCAGTATCTGTTCCTAACCCTTCTTTCCCTGAAAGGTTAAAAATCAATAGAGGGGTAGAAAAACAAATTTTGTTACCTAACTATGATTTTCTAGATGAATTGAAAAATTTCTGTATCAAAATCCCTTTGTTATGGACCATTAAAGATATTCCTATTCTAGCTAAAAAAATAAGAGAGTTGAGCATAAAAAAATCAGGAAGAAAAACAAAAGAAGTAAAAAGGATTCAGTTAGTAGGAAAAATTGCAGACATTATGATGGGAAAAATAGCCATACAAAAATATTTCGATCCAGGAAGTCCAATTATAAAAACACATATCAATGGTATTGAGATTCCAAATACATTGATTGACTTAAGAGCAGCGATAAACATCATGAGCAAACAAACCATGGAACAACTTAGGCTTCCAAAACTTCGGTATACACCAACATTACTGCAATTAGCATATAGATCAGTAATAAAGCTAGATGGTGTATTAGAATACATTTATGTGTCCTAAGACTCTTGGGAATATCCAATTAACTTTATGATCTTAACTCCCAAGAAAAACCTAGGGGGGTATCCATTGATATTAGGAAGACCTTGGTTAGCTACAGCTAATGCTTTCATTAGTTGTAGATCTGGTGATATATTTATTTCTGATGGTAATTAAACAAAGAAATTCACTCTATATCCTCCAGGAAAAAACAATTACAAAAATAGAAATGGAATAATGGATGGATGATGATAATGATATACAACCTCTATTTACTATCTCTCATATTAGTGAAGAAATTTAAATTTTAAATTCAATAGAAAATTTTGAAACATATTCACAATGTGAAAATGATCATAACTTTCAATAACAATGTAATATTGAATACTTGTCATCTAGACATATGTCTTTATATTCTATGGAATAATTTGGTAACCCTATAGTTGAAATATTTCCAGGAAAATCTTTAAACACAAACAAAAATTTGGAGAAATTCCAACAAGAAGAGTTAATCAAAACATTGCAAAAAAATTCTTCTGCATATGAATGGGAGTACACTAATATGAAGGGGATTAATCCTAAGACTTGAATACATCATATCTATATTGAGGAAAACTCTAGGCCTATAAAAAAACCTCAAAGAAGCATGAATCCAAATCTTAAGGATATTTTGAAAGAACAATTGCAAAAATTGTTGAATGTAAACTTCATTTATCCAATTTTAGACAGTGAGTGGGTTTCTCCCTTGGCGATTGTCCCTAAAAATAATGGTAAATGGATGGTATGCATTGATTATCGAGAATTGAATAAGGCTACTCTAAAAGATCATTTCCAATTTCCTTTCATAGATCAAGTTTTGGATACATTAGCAGGGAAGAAGTATTTCTCATTCTTGGATGGTTTTAGTGGTTAAAATCAAATTCAAGTAGCACCTGAAGACCAAGACAAAACCACATTCACCTATCCATGGGGAACCTATGCTTACTGAGTACTTCCTTTTGGATTTTGAAATGCACCTGCAACAATCCAAGGAGTGCTATTAGGAATTTTCTCTGATATAATACATGATTGTGTGGAAGTGCATATGGATTATTTCACATTTTATGGAAATTCTTTTGAAGAGGTTCTTAAAAATTTGGAAAAGGTTCTTAAAAGATGTAAAGAAGCAAATATTTCACTAAGTCATGAAAAGTGCTTTTTAATGTTTACTAAAGGAATTATTTTAGGACATCGCATTTCAAGGGATGGAATTAACACTAGTACATTTGGTCAAAATTCTGACACTTTTGACGTATTGTCGGAAATTTACCCAATTTTTCTCAATTTTTTAAATCCCGCCAACAAACGTCGCTATAGAGACATATAGGGAAACCGTTGGTATTGCGACGTTTAGGTACGTCGTTGGAACACCGACATTTTTGGACATAAGGTCGAAACTGCGATGTTTCTAAGACATGAGTCGGGATTGCGACATTTGGAGAGAACTGTCGCTATTGCGATGTTTAGAGATATTGGTAGGTAGTGCGACGCTATTGAGGACAACCATCGTTATTGCGATGGTTAGACCCCATGTCAGTATTGCAACGATGAGGCTTAACATCGAAACAGTGACGATGGTAAATGTAACGACGGAATATTTTGTAATGTTGCTTTTTTATTTATTAATTTTTATAAGATTATAATAATATATTTGTTATTTGTTTACTAGGGTGATTTAATTGACCATTATTTTGTAATGTTGTTTTTTTTTTTTATTAATTTTTATAGGATTATAATAATATATTTGTTATTTTTTTACTACAGTGATTTAATTAACCATTATTATGTTAGCTATTACTATATTAACTAGGTGAAGCTAACAAAAATAATAATATATTTGTTATATTTAATTATTATTAATTTCTCTTTAACTTATAACATGTTTAGTCTCAAAAATGAATACATACATATATATATATATATATATATATATATATATATATATATATATATATATATATATATATATATATATATATATATATATATATCTTTAAATTTAATGAATGAATAAATTAGAAGTTTTATTATAACTTTTTCAAAATATAATGTCCTGTGTGTTGAAGATTATTTACCATTTTTTCATTACAATATTTGTATTGTGATTACCCCACAAATAGTAGCCCAATGTGGGCCCTCCCCACCTTCTTTGACATGGTGACAGATCACACTTTCAATAGTTGCAATTCATGAATGTCACTCTCCTAGTACTAACCAACGTGCACGTCACCTTGGCAATTCACTTCAGCATGACATTTTGCCTTCGACGTTACTCAATTTTTGTACCACGCCAGTATAACCTCGATGTACATAACCATGTCATCGTTGATGATGAATACTTTGTATCATCATGGTAATATGATGGGTCTCATTCATTGTCAAAACACCCCTAATCACTTCCCCGAGGAAGCAGCCACCATGGAAACCTTGTGCAACAAAAGCATTGGCACATAGCACAATATCCATCGCAACTCCAAGTAGAGTGAAACACCCTTAAATCATGAATAGTGTGCCCGAATAATGGTAATGTGATCTCCCTCAGCCTCATCAATATTATTCATTCCAATACTATCATGTGCTTTAATTACCATGACCATGCAAAGTTATCGAAGATCAACATCCCTTTTAGCTAGAGCATATCATTCGGTGCAGGTTGCAATATGTGTCATAAAATTTGTGATTCAACTTCTCAGCGAAGGCCTATTGACCTTAAGGACTTGGCCTTCTAGCTATTATATGCCTTCAATAGCTCTCCTTCTCTAGCCTTCTTCTCGAACTTTCTATTACCCTCTCCTATGTTCATGCATGTCATCCCTTTAGCCTTTTTGCAAGCTTCACTTTTCATATTTTGTCTGGGCGGGTCCAGTCGGGTCGGGTGGGGTCATGTAAGGTCACGGTGTCAAGTCGCGTCATGTGAGTTCGGGTCGTGTGAGGTCGAGTCAGGTCGAGTCGTGTGAGGTCGGGTCGGGTCGGGTCGTGTGAGGGCGCCCAAGGAACGCGTCTGAGTTGGGTCGTGTTGGGTCGTGTGAGGGCACCCAAGGAAACACATTTGGGTGGGTCTGTTAGGGTTCGATCGGTTTGTTTCATGTGAGGCCGAACAAGGAAATGTGTTCAGGCAGGTCAGGTCTGGTCGTGTCGTGTGAGGGCGCCCAAGGAAACACGTTCGAGCAGGTCGGGTTGGGTCGGGTCGACTCGTGTGAGGGTGCTCAGGAAAACACATTCGGGCGGGTTTGATCAGGTCATGTAATGTGAGGGCACCCGAGGAAACGCGTTCGGGTGGGTTGGTTCGGGTCAGGTCGTGTGAGAGCACCCAAGGAAACGCATTCAATCGGGCCATGTAGGTTCGGGTCGGGGAGGGTCAGGTCGTGTGAGGTTGCACAAGGAAACGCATTTGCCGCGGGTCAAGGAGGATTGGGTCAGGTTGTATGAGGGCACCTAAGGAAATGTGTTTGGGCGGTTCGGGTCATGTCAGGTCATTTGAGGGCACCTAGGGAAATGTGTTCGGGTGGGTCGAGTCATGTGAGGGTGTCTGTATAAAAAATTCTAAGTTGTGACCGCCCGTGTGCCTTGTACTACACATTTGTGTGATCCGTTTTCCGTTTTCTCCATCGTGCCTTTATTCGGGTGGGTCGGGTCGTGCTATGTGAGGGTGCGATAGGAAACACATTCAGGTTGAATCGTGTGAGGGAGGTCGTATCAAAAAATATAAGTTGTGACCGCCTGTGTGCCTTGTGCACGTTTGTGCGACCCGTTTGTCATTTTCTCCCTTGTCATGCCAGCTTAATCGACGTTCAAGCATGTCGGGTCGGGTCGGGTCAATATGTGATGGCACCCAAGGAAACACGTTCAGGTCAAGTCCGGTCAGGTTGTGACGTGTGAAGGTGCCCAAGCAAATGTGTTTGGGTGGGTTGGGTCAGTTCAGGTGGGGTCGTGTGAGGGCTCCTAAGGAAACGTGTTCATGCGGGTCAGATCGGGTTGTGAGAGGACACCTAAGGAAACGTATTTGGGCAGGTCAGGTCAAGTCGTGTCATGTGAGGGCGCCCAAGGAAACGTGTTCCGGCGGGTCGGGTCGGGTTGTGTGAGGGCGCCCAAGGAAATGCATTCGAGTGGGTCGGGTAATTTGGTTGGATTTTGCTTGATTACAAATAATGGTAAACAACTTGCATCAATGTTGCTTTCCTTTATGAAACAACCAACATGAATAAGAGTGTGTGATAGGGAGTGTTAGCAATTTCTAGCTAGTGTGATAAGGAGGGAGTGACAAGGCTAGGTATGTTAGGTACCCCTAACCCATTTAACCCCCTAAACCCTAAACCTCTAAACCCTTAACCCCTAACTCTTTCCTTTTCTCCCTTGTGCCAGCTTAATCGACGTTCAGGCGTGTTGGGTCGGGTCAGGTCGTGTGATGGTTCCCAAGGAAATGCGTTCGATTCGGGTCAGCTGGTCCAGTCATGCTGTACTGTGAGGGTGCCTAGGGAAACGTGTTTGGGCTGGTTCATTTTCTCCATCGTGCCATATTGGCCATTTACAAATGGAGTATGTTAACATAAATTGAAGATTCCTTGATATGAGTTCATGAAATGGCAATTTATTACAACAAAAATCGGAATATGACAAACTCTATTAGTCTAGGTCAATAATGTTTCCTCCAGGAGTGACAAACATCCTCGAGAATATGAAAATAGATATTATGGGTTTTTAGATGATATATAGTTGAGTGTGACTTTAATTCCTTCAAATTAGTTTTGATCGATGTCAAAAGGTATAGGCTACAAATGAATCTACATGATGATGACATAACTCTTATTCAACATGACAATGGATTTCCAATGGTCAAAACATCGGAGTTTGAAGCAGGAAAAGATCTCTATGTTTTTCCAAGCCAATGTGAACAAGTATTTTACTTAGAGGTTCCAGGTGAGAACGGATGGTCATTTTCTATTAGATATGATCCAAGAGGAAGGCCAGTAGAGTATACTATAGAGGAAGAAGATGATATTGATCAAGAAGAAGATGATGCAGTGGCAGATGAGCAGGAAGATGCATTGACAGGCGAAGAAGATATAGAAGATGAACCAGGAGTAGGAGACGAGGCAACAATTATTGATGATGATGTCGATGAGGATATTATTGAAAATGACATAATTGATGATGATGATGACATGGTCGATCATTTCAACACCATTTCTCAATCAGATGTTGGTATAGATGTCGATCAGTTGGATGAAGATCAAGAAGATATAGAAGAATAATATTGATACAGATGTTTTGTTCGAATATGAGCTGGTATGTTATAACTTTATATTTTAATCATTATAGAAATATTTTTTATGCACAATGGCTCATTTACTAGGGGCTTGGAAGGATTGGGTAATTGAATAACATTTAATAATGGATCAAGAGTATCATGAATAGAAGGAAGGGATCGAGAGACAGTACCCACCAATTCCGGTGCAGGTTCCACTGGAGCTTGAGTGTCCTATGCTTGGTTCAATATCTCACCGACAAGACAACTACAGCTTGTTCATTCTCCGTTCCTCCAAGAGTTCCGACGGGGACAGGTGAAGTCTCTGCGTGATGCAGCACCTCGTCCATCTGTTCCTGCTCACCACCTTCTGACTGATCAGCTACCTGAGCCCGATAATCATTCCTGTATACTACCCTTTGACAATGCCTCCTGCTAATTCCTAGAGGGAGGTCTCTGACTGAATGATCACCATACTTGTGACATCTATGGCACCGAAAAGGAAGGTGCTCGTAATCAATAATTTGGAAGAAAGATTTTCTGTTGAGATGTAAGTGGATTTTTTAAACTAGATCTTCTCTTGGAACAAGACGAACCAGTATATGAGCCACATTCCGAGATTTTGTAACCTAAAATGACATATCTACATCCAGAAAGATGCACATACTATTCCCAATGGCCCTGAAAATGTCCATTGTCCATAAGTGCGGAGGTAACACCAACAGACGCACCCAAACCAGGATCTCATCCACTCTTTCCCACTTCACATCAAATATGGGCGTCCACCGCTTGAAGAGAATCAGCGCAATGCCAAAACCCCAATTGCACGCAAGGACCCATTAATCTAGGTCTCTTTGTTCGCAAACCTAACCATGAACCACCCATTTGATAGAGTTATCACCTCCACCTCCTTATCCAAAGATTCTCCCCAATATTGTTCAATCCAATACCTATAAATTTAGCAGAGAAGAATTTTCCATGTGCTATGCCCACCATTATGGTCTCCAAGGCCGCCATCGTCTGGTCTACTTGTATGTCCACTCCGAAACCAGATTTGGGTATTCAAAGTTTTTTTTTTTTTTAAACCTTGCTTGTCGACTGTTTTGGAGCAGTCCTGGAAGCGATGAAAACTTTGCGACATCCTTCCCCTCCTCTTCGGATATAAGCCCAAAACACCCTTCCACTTGCACCACTTCAGTAGTACTAGCCCGAGGTACTTGTAAAGCTTCCACAGACTCGGGAATTAAATGATGAGAGAAAACCAAATCATTATTCCTCTAACCCCTAAATGCGCCTAAATCCCCTAACCCCTAATCCCCCAATCCCTAACCCCTTAACCACTAACTCATTATTCTCCTAACCCCTGAACCCTAATCCTCATTATTCCTCTAACCCCTAATCCCATGGTCTTCTTTGTTTTTGGCTTTTCCAGAAATTCATTTACTATTTTCTCTATGATATCACTCATCACTTTAGGTGGTATGTATCTATTATGGAAAATGGCCTAATTGCACGCCACCAAATATTGTTCACGAGATAGTAGGGAAATCCTGGTAAAATTGCATTAAACAATATGATACCCAATCTTGAGTGAATTCCTTTAATGATTCTTTTTTTACCGATAAAATATTGGAGCTAAATTGAATAGGTGATAATCCAAGCATTTTATATATAGGGACATGAAATGAATGTATGAGAGATGGATTTTTCCTCCACATGGCATAAGGCATAACGATTTGGACCAGACCATCCTCTTTGAGTAGATTTTCCTATGTTAGCAATTTAATATTCAATGTCAACCATAACATCACTTTACATTAGAGTTGAAAAGAGTGTTTCCATAAATTTTGCCACCACCACCTTTGTCGTTGTGTGTTATTTGATTCTAAAAAGGCCTTGTAATCCAATTTTTTTGTGCATTCCCCTAAATGGAATTCTTTGACCAGATCAATCGATTTGGATCGTCTTCATCCAAATGGATAAGAGAATATACTAGAAACCTCACACACACACATGAATTTCATGGCGAATTTTATCAAATATTTTAGATATGACGATTTTTTCTATATTTCATTGTTGTTGAATATGAACATGAATGTCATGAGTTGAATTTGAACTTATATATAGTTAAAATTGCTCATATATCATGTGATTTTCATTTTTATATAGCTAACTAAATATTATGACTGTAATATTATATATCTCACTTTTCCTTTTTTATTAAAAGAATGTTGTAATTAATAAAAAATTATAGTGCGATTGGATTTTGAGGATTTTGTTTTGAAATTTTGTTAAGGTTCAAAATTCAAGGAAGAGACATAAAAAAAATCTATCCACGTTGAGGGTTGGTGTGGCCTGGGATAGCTATGAATCTCAAATGATGTTGATATCTTATATTCCCATGAGTCATGTTTTATTAGACAGCTACAAGCTAGTCTTCCAAACCCCAAATAACTTTGATAGCTTATCCCCTAGGTTGTAGTTTATTAGACAAAAATATAGTCTCGCAAGTCACTGATAGCTAGTAAACCAAAATATATATATATAATAATGTCTCAAGTCCCACAAGTCTCGAATAGCTAACAAACCAAAAAAAAATACAAAATAATGTCGTAAGAGAAGCTTTTATTGGCAAGTCTTAGGATCAAATATGTGGATTGGTGGTAGCAAAAAATAAATTTAATGAAGAATTCAAGTTATATTATTTGTAAACATAACAATGTAAAGAAACAAATAACATCTTCTTGAGAAAATAACCATTTATTTTCAACCACATCAATTGTAGGAGTAGGTTGATCTGGTCATCTCACAATACCTTCACTTTTAAACTCGTGACATATCACATGCATTCATGGGATTTTAAATAATACCCTCAATTTCCATAGATATTGATAAATATCCCCCAAAATCATTTTCTTGAATCCCCCTCCTAATACATATTTCCTATTAAGGCTCCCTATTTTTATTAAATACCTAATTGTATACTTCCTAATACCTCTAAACCCTCCCCCCACCCCCCTCCACTGGTACACCCAATTATATCCCCCCAATACCTACAAAATATTGAATTTATTCGTCATAACTTAAAAACATCCTTTATGAATGAACATTATAAGATATTGATCAACAGGGTGAAGTCCTCATGGTTCATATATGGCAAGGACCCTACACTAAATAAGATGATTAGTGGACTAGACAAGGTTACACATGTTGGAACAAGGTTGCGGAAACTTGAACCTATCTAAAATAGTGAAAGCCAACATTGATAAATGATTTTTAATATGGGTTGGGAAATGGGTTTAGTGCATGTTTAGATCACACCTCTCACAAGCATGTCTCCTTTCTTTGTACCTTGGTCTAATATGATGGGGAATTTGGTGGGACTCAAATAATATACACCACCATGGCAGGCCAATAGAATCACATGTAAATCAACTCATGGTGCATGGCCTAACCCCTGAACCCTAATCCTCTAACCCCTAATCCCCTATTCCCCTAACCCCTAAATCCCTAACATTAAAAAATAATAATAATAATAATAATTAATAAATTAACATATAGTCTACTTAGTAATTTTTAAATAAGTTTACTAATTCATAGTTAATCAATTGACATCAATTCTTACTGCCTTTTTTCCAGCAATATTTCCTGAATGCAATTCTTACTGCTTAATATTTCCAGCAATGTGAATGTAATTGTTACAGGCTAATGCAGCTTCCACGTGCTGGCCCTGTAATAATTTTTTAGTTCCGTATTACCTAGCATTTGGAATGAAATCATATCCCATGGAGGCAGCAGAGTAATAGAGGTCGGAAGTGGGGGCAGCAGTACTGTCGAAGGGATCTGCATTTAGATATTTTCACATCCGTTGGTTCAGGAAGGAATTTGTCAACCCACAAAATGGTAATGACCTTTATTTTATTTTACGCAGATTAGTTATTTTTTGGACTATGTTTAGACTTACAATAGGACCTATTTCTTCTTTTGATATAGCTTTCAAAATTTTGTAGAAATTTTTTTGTTTACATTTAAGAATATGGCCGATTATGCTTCCCTCTCGTCTTTAATTATTTATTCTTACTCAAAATCGAGCTTTGGCTTGATACCTCTAATAATAGATTCAGGGTGTCGATCCCTTCAGTTTCTATCCAAGATCCCCTTAATGTTATCAACATCTCTGTGGTATCCTAAGTCAAATAGTTCAAATATGAGGTTGGGTTCAACAACAATTAGGTTCAGTTTGAATTCAATAATTTTTTATGAGGTTTTGATGAAGTTTGCGATGAGGCTCATCTATATACATTTCTCATTATCTATAGAGTATGACTATAGTGGTGACTGTTCCTAGATACAAACCCCATGGGCCATGGCACATGCTACAAGCTATAGCTTGAGTTGTGGGTGTGGCACAAACTATAGGCCACAGCTTGAGTTGTGAGCCATATCAAATCCCGTGGAGGTTGGGCACAACAAGGATGGAAAATCACAAACAAAATAAGTCTTTGTGGGTATTGAACCATCAACCTAGCATGTATATGTTCCATCTAGCAATGGTAATGGAGGGTCTATTGCACAGAGTGGGAAGGGCCCTTAAAAAGGATTAAGAAAATATAATTTTTTAATGACAAAAGGTAATACCCTCCCTCTAAAATTTACCCTTGGGCCTTCAAGTATCTACAAAGTATAAAGCTAGAGATACTCCACTAAAATTACAGTGAGAAGAAATATTAATTTTTTGTGGGAAAATTCAACAAACCACACATGTGAAGAATCGTTGCTTGCACATATAAATTTTGATCCTAGATAAACCCACAAATCTATACATACCCTAAATTAGCAGGCTTACCAACAAATCTATACATATCTATACATACCCTAAATTACAACTTTAATTCAATAGCTTTAATTTTCTCTATGTCTAAAATAAAAGTGTGCTACATAACTGACTTCAAGCTTTTGATGATAGGTTGCTTGACACCTCGAAGGCAACCAAAGCTAGGATTGAAAAAAATTCCATCACAAGCTAGGCCAGGGAAGCTACTTGAAATTAGCCACAAGAATTGTAAGTAGCTAAACATCTTATAATTAATTGTATCGCCTTCCAACATTTTTGTAATCCCATCAAACAACATTAAAAATACACAATCATATGTAAGTGATGAATTTTGAACGGAAACCACAGAGTAAGATAGAGAGATCGCTTTACGTTCCGGCTATCAAGCCATAGTTTAACATTGTAGAAGCTTGGGACAGGTCCCAAGATCCAGAATGCCTAATAAGGTAAAATGTTAACCTTTCAATATGTTTGTTTTAGTCCATAAATTTAATGTCTAACAACTTTGTTTAAATCATGGGAGCAACACTTTAAACGAGCCAAATAACCCAGTTGTATAGCAGTGCGTTGAGAGTGAAATATTTCCAGAAGTACATGGTCCTCACGTGCAACCTGATCATTCCAGTGGGGACTAGGCCGGCAATGCTACTATCAGTGACGGCCACGATGGTAATTAATTTCCACTTATATTTTTTTCTAATTGTACCTTGAGGGTTGTTTCCTTATAATGTTTTTTGTTTAAATGATAGAGAATGTTGTACTTGAGCATCCTACCACCAGAGAGGAACACAGGGAAACGGTTCCAACGGTGACAACTGGTGCACTAGGTAAATAATCTCATTGCAATTTTTTTTATTAATATTACCGAACTAGTTCAATGATATTTAAAAACTGACAATTAAAATTTAATATTATTTGTTTTTGTAGGTGATGCCTCATCACTGCATGAGACCAGACATAATGAGTACGCAACTAGGTCAGTTATGTGGGAAAGGCACGAAACAGAAGTAGAGCACAATGATGTTGATGATGTAGTTAGGAGCTTTAGAAGTAGGAATAAGAAAAATAAAATTCGATAATTTAAAATATTGTATTATTATAAGACAAATGTTACCATACTTGGAACCTTTTTTGCATTATATAAAAACACATTTATCATACTATTTTTATGCCAAGCACTTTCAATATTTTCTTGCGTACTTTTTGTTGCATTTCTTTTTTATTAGTTATTGAATTTTTTTTTTTTCTGCTCATGAAAGTAAAAAATGACATATAGATTGGGTATTGGGGAATTGAGAATGATGTGAGGGGGGGAAGGGCCATAATAGCTTCCACCTTCACATGGTTGGCCCTGTTTAGTAGAGAATAATTTATTGGAGTGATTTAATCTTAGAGCAAACCTCCCTCAATCCAACGTAACAACAAAAAAGTCATTGTTGACTTAGTTGCTACTCTTTCAAATCATGGGAGGCTTGTTCCAAGTTCAGGCGACTCCAATAAATTGTTCTTGAAAGGAAAAGGAGCTTATTCAAGTATGTTTTGACATTGTCAACATATGTTCTAACATTATCATAAGAATGCATCTTAGAGTAAAAAATACTACATCAATTACTTTTATTTATTGTATAGATAATTATGGATTTTGAATGACTTGGCAGCGCAGGTACAATTCTCTTGCATCATGAGAAATACAACTTGTCAACCAGGTTCATGTCCAGGATATTTTTTGCTTGTGCACTTGACCAGGTTCGTAGTGTCAAATTTTGTAAGTTCCTTTACAATTCATAATTCAAGATGAAGCTTGTTCATGATTATTATCTGGTTTTTTGTGTGTATTTTTTCCTCTATTTGATTGTAAGTTTGAACATGCTTTTAAACATTGAAACATTTTTATTTTTTTTTATTTTTATACTTACTTGTTCTAGTTATGGTGATATAACCACCATTTTATTGTATCCATCTTATCGCATTCCCTTGGGTTGTAGTTAGGTACAAAGAAACTCCAACCAGTTCCAATTCCCTCACATTCAAGTTACAAGGACCATTGGAATAATTGGCACATACCACGTTGGCTCAGTTTTTTGGCCATCTTCATTCAAGTAATCCAAGAGTACATCATCATATTTTGGGAACAAGAAGCGTGTTATTGGTGACATGCATGTGAAAACATATCGAGCGCTTGCATGATATTTTCCACCCTAGGCTCTGGTACCAAATTTCCCAAGTGGAGCAAGGAGGTTAATGTTGTTATTTCCAACAAAATATTATGTCATTCCAATAATTGTGCTATCAAGACTCTGCTCACCGTGATGGTAATAATAATTCTCTGAGATGTAACCTGAGAATTGAGCAACCTTTACTTGCGTAAAAAAAATTCTCTTGAAAGAGAAAAACAATATTTTCCTTTTCACTGGTTTCAAACCATCAACCATGGATGGGATGGATCTTTGCAAATCAACCATGGAAAATAGGATCAGTTCCTTGTTTACAAAGTCGATGTACTTGATAAGCGTGTCAGTTCTGGTCCAAATATGTTCCCGGCTCAAAATGTCTTAGCCAGTTCTTTCCGACTTCTATTTTCTTCTTGTTGAAGGACAATTCAATTGCATCTCCATCTTCCTCATTTATCCACATGAAGTCTTTTTTATGTTTGTCCAAATTTTTAAAATATTCTTTCCCCTCTTTAGAAGTACTTATACCGAGACCTTTATAGTACTTTATGGTACAACCTGATGCTGATCCAGCTAGATATTCTCTCCGTGATTCATACTCAGGCATGGTATAGAAATATAATACCCATCCATTTTTATGGGTTGCCTTGAAAATAGGAGTAATGAATTCAACAAGAAATGAAGGAATCTTGAGTAGAGATGTCCAGAAATAGTGTATGAATTTGAATTATGCCCATGATAATATGTTCTCAACAACTCCACGTTTATCAACTTTCTTCAAAAACTCTTGAGAGATTTCACACTTTGAATCAAAGTTGTTCTGACGACTTGTCAGTGTCTCCTTGGTTTGGGATTCAAATGCAGGATTGTCAATCAAATAATTGACAAATATCCATAAATGATTCTTTATCTTGTGTGCTTTCACCGTAGCTATCTTGTTCTTCTTATTTACAATGTTCACCACATGGGTTATATCTGGTTTGCTACTAAATCAACGTGGGAACCACCTTTAATGGTAGTTATTCCATTAAAAAATCTAAGGTACTGATGTTTTTACCTCATGTCTTTTCTATGTGCATAGTTAGTTGATTACTTCTGCAAGCAGTAGTGAACTTAGAAATGCACTTTATTCTAAAACTAAATCTAGTTGTATATGTAATTCGCACATTATTTTACTCGACATTATATAAACATTTATAAGGAACGTGTCAACTACGTTTTAGATATGTGAATAACCACACCAGTATATTTTTATATCTTTATCTATGTAGCGAGGGGTTAGATATGGATCCTACATTCAGTTTATTAAGGACCAAGAGATATTTTTAAGGCATGTACCACTTAGCCATATATACCCATATTTTAGTAATATAAATCCATTAAGTATGGACACACACCAGGAATGCCTATCAATTATAGGTTTGAGCTATGGAATGCATTATTCCTTCCACCTTACAGGAATTCCCTATACAAGCAACTAGATCCTGGGTTGTTCCTTAACCATAACGAATGTAGAATTCAACTAATTTTGAAGGAATTCTCTTTGTGGTAGTAACTTTAGTGGGAATATGGGTCTATATAAATATATTATAGTCACTGGTTACAAAGCCACTTCCAAGGCCAGTAGAATGTGTTAAATCCAACCAAACATGTGACTCTATGTATATCATATCTAGTACAAATCATATCGAAAATCAGTCCAATGTGTTATTCTTTGGGCATCAAAATTTATAGGATAGAGTTCGGTATAACAATAGTAGCATTGAACATAATAGTAGAAACATATCAGCATTCGACATAATGAGAACAATAAAAATAGAAATCATATAATAGTACGCCAACATATCAACCAAAACAACAAGATTGATTGAAGCAACAATTGTAACGCAGGAATATTTGGTGATTCCATTTTAGATAGTGGAACACTGGAGAAAGAACGAGGGATAAATGTATTTATCAAGACTTATAACCTCAAACACTTCATTTCCCTACAAAATTTCCCTCTAAAATAAGTCTAAATCAATCAAAACATGTGTCAATATTTTTGTTCGTTGTCTTTGGGATGGACTCCTGAGTCCCAATTTGAGGCCAAGACTCCCAAGTAGGGAAAGTGGGGAATTCCACCAGGGGAGTATCTAGGGAGCACGTGTCCCAGAGCTAACTCAACAGCAATCAACCATTCTTGAGAGTAGGGGAAAATTTTAACACTAGTATAATAGATTATGAGGAATGTTTATTTCAATTTTACCAAGATGGAAGAGTATGTTGAGCCCACATGAGTTTCTATATCCTATTTCTCCATATGTGGCTTTGTGAGTTTATGCATTATAATTTCTTGCAAAATACAACAAAATTTTAGAACAGATGGATATTCTTGCATAATCGGTATGATTGTGACACTTCCATGCAAGCCACCTGTTTCCAGGGCCAAGTGGTGGAATTTTGAGCTCATACACTAGCTGAAGCAATTGTAAAATTGATCATCTCACTGATGTAATTGGATACAGTAAAAACGCTTGTTCATGAATAACACCCAGATTATTGTACCACTTGATAAACAACTTTCAGTCACCTTTCCTTCATCAAGGAGATGTAGTACTTTAAGGATTTATTAGTCCAAGTCTGGCATTCAAACACTCTAAAATAATTGATGGGGTGAGGGATGTTGTATTGCAAAGTGCAAAGAAACCACTTTCCCAAAAGTGGAAGGATATAATAACAAGGGGATCTTATGTATCAGAGAAGCTCTTGAGATTTATGCTCTCGAGCATTGAATGTGTGTGTCAATTTTTTGGGAATGGAATCATGTTCGAAGGCTTTATACGCTTATACACGTGATTTTGAATACCCTGAATTACATGGTATCACTAGAATCATTAGACCCAGTTATAATTCCTTCCATCCTTTCTGTCCTTGTTAGATATGTTGTTTAAAACAGAAAGGAGGATTATCGAGAATTTTCACATCTAAATGACATTTATTGAAAAATATTGGAACATAAGTCTGAGATTGTTTCTCCAGAGTCCAAATATAGTGTGCTCACATTATCAGACATAATGAATATGTATCTCTTTTCTAAATACCTTATGGTATGTGCAACAAAAGGCTACTCAAGAGAATTATATTTATTTGACTTCTAGTTATAATGTTACCATTTCATCCAAGGATATTTGTGTAGAAAGAAGAACAATGGAAACATGTCATTGAATATGTAAGAATTATCTTTGGGGCTAGCACTTCAAGGCCTTCAATAATTTGAGCTATCTGGAAAGAATTTTTTAACTCTATTAGGGCATACCAAAAATCTTAAACGGATATTCGAAGTGAGGATGATAAACTCAGCTTCAGGGTTTTTTAAAATTCACAATTTCTATTGATTGATAATTCTGTTGGCATAAGGCTTTCCTCTCTCTTTCTGCACATAACATTTATCTGAGGGGAGATATTTCTCATTCTTCCTATATACCTTCTTATCATATTCTTAATAATTTCTTCTTTCATTCCTGCCCTTGTGGAGCAGAATAGATGGGTGAAACAAAAAAGTTCAACTAGTCAAGCCAAATTGTTTCAAATTTCACAACAAAGTTTAAGCTAACATAGAGTTTAAAATATCTTAACACTTATTTAGATGCCAAAAATGACTAGACTGTGGATATAATGTTAAAAATGGTGCCAAATAATCTGAACAAACAATATATTATGAATGAAATAAAACCACCTAACAAATTAGAAAAGTTGTTGAAAATGTTATTTTCCAAGGAATGTGGTGTTTTCAACATTTTCATAAAACTGGAAACAGAACAGATACTTCATAAGAGTTTTAGCAAGAGGTTTTTGACCTGTATGATTGAGAGAGTCAATGTTTTTTATCACATGCATAGAAGAGGGTTAATAATTTGGGGGAAATCATAATTTTAGGGGCATTCAACAAGCCCCGTGACAAAGCACATAACTGTAGTTTTTCATATTATTTAAAATTCAACTTATAAATAAACATTTCATACAATTTTAAATTCAGAGGTGTTCTTTTACCTTTTTTTTTTTGCATCTTCCTATATAGGTTCATGTTTAAAAGTAAAAATCCTTAGTGACAAGTACAACAACTATGTTATTAACATAAGTAGGTCACTACTTTCGAGAAAGTGACCTACTACCTAATTCTCGGCCAAGCACTTACCTAAGAAAGATATCACCACAACCATTGATATTTTTTATTTGAAAACCCAAATCTAGAAAAAGATGGTATGAATTGAAGGCGTTTAATTTAGCATTTACTGAAAAGTCAATTATAGAGCACATAAATAGTCTTATTCCAGAAAATATATTACTCAAGATTGGTTTGCAAGGCACTGAAACTTAGTGGAAACTCGTGATGTTGGAGAGGGCACTGCACCAAAGTGTTTAGTAAGTGACAGTTAGTGAATGGATATTGTTGGTTAAGCCTAAAGCGTGTTTTGTGTATTCAGCTCAATGGAGCCTGGAAATTTCCCTATAAGAAGAAGCATTGGTTGTATCAAGTTGGAACAATCTAGGAGCCCTATATCAAGTCAAAATAGCCATGCTTCACCTCGCCATTTATTTTGGAAGGCCTTCCTCTTGGCCAACAACATAAATTTAATATATGTGGGTTCCCCGGCCCAATGACCCCTTTTGTCGCAGAATGAGCGTCGTTGTTCTGGTAATTATATATCTGCTATATTAGCTTAGGAGTGGACCTAGAGTATTTGCAGCCAATTGCTCCCTACCACCATTTTCTGGAAGTATAGTCCGTTAGGTCATAAACTCCCTTGGGTCATTTAGTTCCAAAAAACATGCCAATTATTTGGAGTTGAAATCTTATATCTCATATGGAAAAAAAAAAAAGATTAAATACAAGTTTATTTAAAAATTCTTAAAATTGCATCAAATTTACTTGGTATGGTGGTGTTATATTATGTGTCAAGTTTCCAACCTTCATTTGTAGGTCCAAGTGCAAGTCAAAAAGCTAGACCTAGATCTAACAAATTACATTGATTCCTTGAGTTTTTTTCTAGGGGTTAATCCATGTACGTAAAATGATTTCCACCTAGGATTCAAATCTCCCCACTCAACCCAGTCTTGCAAGGTTGAAGGGTTCACCCAACACAATTTTTATCATGCTAAGTGATTACAATGAGATCTATAGAAAACCTACTCCTCATTTAGATGATGATAAATTTTCTTCAAGATCACAATATCAATTTTAGCTAGGTTGACCTAGTTTTGTGGTCACTTAGACACTAATAAACTTATCTTATTGCATCTTATATTATCTCCTCATGCTCATCATCCTAGAAGGGGATCAGCCACTGACCAATAGAATTATGGATAGGACACTTGTCACCCCCAACTAGGGGGGCTGACAACAAAGGCTAGGGGACAAACCCAAAAAATAAGGATGGCTTTATGATGGAAAATTGGCATGGATTTTTCCTACAAACATCAATCTATCATCACTAAATATTTATTCTATGCAAGGTATCTAAATTCGCTCTATAGATTCATTTTAATGCCAAGAATTCACTACACGAAACAAAATCATTGTTATTTTTTTTCGAGTTAGGATACAGTTTATAATGTTAAAAAGTTGGTATTGGTTATAGGTCCATATTGTTGCATATTTTCTATTTGAATTACATCAATATTTATAATAATTACGTTTATATCTGTGGGTTTAATCTCTGTATGTGTATGTGTGTTGGCTCACACACATACACAACGTTGAGCCGTCAAAGATGAATCGCAAAGGTGTTTTTCAAAATATAAGCGCACATGGGCATTATTGAGCCAACAATGCCTACATATTTCCTTCTCATGAACAAGTCTCAATGTGGAAAATCCATGAAATATAATTATGTCTACTTTTTCACTTAATTCTTCCACATTTTTCCAAAAAAACACATTTCCATGTGCTCTTGTTTTCTCATTTTTATAAGAAAGGAAATGGTAGCATGTTATGCTATTGATGGCGAAGGTTGTTGTGTCTACCTATAGGTTCCCTCCTATGGGTCAAGGCCTACTACTTTTTTCTTGTAACTGAAAAACCTCAGAGATAGGTCACTAAAAATCTTAGAGAAGATGTCCGAAAATCTCTGTTTGTAGACTGTTTGAAGATCACAATCTCAATTTTCTTTGAATAATAGTAATGTATTCATTGGTATGTGGAACACCCACATGAAGATAACATGTCATTGTTATTTGGTTCATTATATTGTGGCACTAAAGTAGAATGATGTGGCACACCTATGTGTAGATGGTGTATCATCATGACATGGCTCATTGGTGATGTGGTGATGACATGGTGAAAACATTGCACTAACATGGCACTGACATGGAGAGGAAGTGGAAGGTGATGTGGAGTGCATGTTGAGGAATTGATTCTGAGAAATTTGGAATCCAGTATTTGGCCTATCTCCCAATACTAATAGAACCTAAAAATTTTCAGTTATATTAATTGTAGCTACAAATCCAAAAGAAACCTAAGGCAATATGAAATACTTGTAGCTTCCTAATTATGTAGCCATCATGTGATATTGTTATGCATTACATTGTTAGAAGCATTTATACAAACTAGTAATAAATGAAAATAGGCTATCCTAGTTGGGCATGATGTCAAGGTGTTGCCATGGTGTATTCATGCTTGGGCATGAAGTCAGTTATTAGTCTAAATTTAACATTAAACACGGTGTATTTTTTAATGGACATAATATTATAAATAATAAACACGTATTATTTCCATAGGTATCCTTTATGGATATATCTGATATTTTTATTTACCTTAGTAAAGAGTACAAGGTGATGTTATCAAATATTTTTAGTCATTTTTTATTGTTGGGAAGTTTGTCTTGCTACAACAGAAAGCAAATGGAGTCGTTTTTTAATGACTAGGTAGTTTTCCTTGCTACAACAACAAAGAAATGGGGTTCTATTTTAATTATTGGGTAGTCTGTCTTGCTACAGTAGCAAGGAAATGGAGCCATTATTAATTACTGGGAAGTATATCTTGCTACAGTAACAAGGAAATGGCCATCGCTAAACTTCACATCTAGTGGCTTAACACTATTACCATCACCAACTTATTGCCCATTGACCACCAAACTAGTGGACTTATCCAACTTTGGTGTTTGTGTTAACCAAATAAAATTAGTTGTGCATTTTTCCTTTAAAATTTTGCAAAAGATAGTTGAGTCATGGAGTCTTTTACACTTTAATGGTAGCATAAGACTAATTGGTATAATTTGTGTGATTTTCATATATAGTTGGTCTTTATATGAGATATTTCCATCACTTGAGTGTGTAACCATGCTAAGCACTAGTACAAAGACATTCCATTCTTGATATGGTAAGATTCTTGGACATGTTAATTCCTTTGTGACTTGGCATTTCCATTGTGCTTTTGATGTTTATTTCACAAGGAAAGCTTCATGGATGGTAGATCATAATAGGAATGTCAATTATGTGTACACTCGGATATGAGATTAAGATTGTCATGTTATTGGTTTTGTTCTATCATAATACCTCTCTTGTATGTACTGTTGGGGTTCCAGTGTTTTGGCTAGATTAGCAAGACCAAAAGACCAGACAACATCATAACCACTTTGGGGCCCTAGGATCTAGCCCTCCTGGACCCGGAGAGGGATCTCTCCATAAAGAAAAAAGAAATAAATATCTTTGAAGCTCGAAATGAGGTATTAGGCTAGGTATGAAGCACAAAGGGTTTTTAAATTGGTTTGGTTGGTTGTTGGGTTGGTCGGAGATCATTATCTGAGAAGGTTATGGAATGAAAGGAACAAAGCAGTAGGACGTTTCAGTAAAAGAGGATAGACCAAGAAAGTGTTATCCATTGGGCTATGGAGTCATGAAAGGGAATTACTTGCAAAACAACTAGCCAAGGCTTTCATAGGGAAAGTCATCTATTCTAAAGGATATTTTAGATATATGGTGGAATGGAACAATAAGGAATGAAGGTGAAAGAAGGAAAGAAACCAATTCCTGTCGAGAGATCAGGTCAGATATCATTTAAATCCAGACCTGCTTTGACATACTCAAAAGAAACACTCAATGAAGATACAAAGGGTAGCTTAAGATCAGGTCAGAGGTCATTTAACTCCAGGCCTGCTTCAGCGTATTCCGAGAGTAAAACAGAGATAATATTTAACATAGAACTAGGCCTAAGATCAGAGAAGGGCTTTTAACCTTCAATGCTTTGACACCAGCTCAAGGGATCTCAAAAAGGTCAATCTGTTGGAAAAGGACCCCAGTGGACATGGTTTACACTAAATCCCTGGTATCCCAGTTCTTCCATCTTAAACCCAACCAGAACATCTAATAAACAAACCCCGAATTCACACATCAGCAAGCATGGGCTGGACCAACATCTTTAACTAGTTAAGTTACATGAATTTTCCCTTAGATTCACTATCAGTAGAAAACATCAAGGGTAAGAAGAGAAGTGAGCATTAAGGTACCATGCAAGGGTATATCTTAAGCCTGATTTACTAATTCTTATCGGAGAATAAATGGACAGCATGAATAATTTAATAAGATAATTGCAGTAAGAGAAACATCACTCGTAATTTAGACCAGGATCCTGTGAAATTTCTTGATTAATTGATGTGCAAAACCAGTCATGTACACTGAGCTCAGTGGCTAATACAGTCCAAAATTTCTCCTCCCAGCCTACTAAATTACAAACTACTCAGATTCTTTCCCCCCAACAATTGTTCTAACAGTTGAATGAATCCATCTAACTACAACAGCAACAACAACAACAACAACCTTTACAATATGTTATTTAGGATTTCTTATAGGAGAAATGAGCGATAGTAGGAGTAGATGTACAATAAATGGATTCATTAAGATAGAGTGGAGGAAGTATCCACACCCACTCTGCTTAATGGCTCTGCAATGTTGTATGTACTCTGTAGTATGGCTTGGGAGTTTTTTTTCAGGTCGATATTGACCTCATATGTTTCTCTAGAGTCCTCTTTGACTGTAAGGCACTCTGTTCTATCTTCTGAAGCAAGTAAGGTGACTGAAGGTCTTCTGGGTTTCCATGCTTCCATAGCTGTTGTCCTGACAGTTTAGAAGCTTATGTCAGTGCAATAACCTTTCAGGGCTTGAGGAGGCATGGAGACTTCTGTCAGGAGGTGTACTTTCTAATCAAATACGTTCTGCTGACCTTAAACACAAATATGGCTTGTTTCATGTGCTCTTTAGTCTTCAAAATGTGCCTTTATCCTTTGAATATGGGATTACAATCATTAATCTTCAATAATAAGTAATAATCCCTTTAATCTGTCTCTGCTAATTCGTTTTGGCTGCTGCTGTAATGGCCTCTCTGCGTTCTGAATCACAGTGGTTGTGATTATGGAAAACAGAGTGAATTAACCACTCTGTATACCCTGCACAATGCAATAAAATCATTATAAAAATCTAGGGGAGGTGGCAGAGGAATGCTATGGAGGCCTGTGGAAGCGGTGGCAGAAATGGTGGAAGGAATGACCTGTTGAAGATTTGGGATAATAAGGGTCGCAAACCGTCCGATCAGAGGAACAGATGATGATCAACGGTCAGGATTTCAGATGGGGGTGTTAATACTAAGTAGGCGGAAGAAATAGCACTTTAGTGTTAAAACACCAAAGTCTAATGTTTGGGCGAATACATAAAAAATTCATGAAAATGAACGAAAGCGGAGCCTATGATGTGGGACCCGGCGTGGGCGAAGGGCGATTAGCTTTGGACCATTGGATCTCAGGAGGAGATCAACGGCGGAGATTAAATGATGAAATCATCGGAAGGGGTCCAATGGATAGAAAACATATGGGGGCGCGATATAATGTAGGCCGTTGATCTCTATCATCGGACGGTCGAGATTGATTATGGAGGTTGCGGGAACACAAAGGAGGAAGGTGGTTTTGGACGGGAAAACCACTGGTGTCGCGTGGCCATTGGGAAATTTTGAAAAATCTCCGAAAGAACGCGATATAGGTCGCTGCAGACATGTGTCCCCTCAAAAACCTCTTTTATCGCGTGACTTTGGAGCATTAAAGCTCGGATAGAAAATTTACGTGATATGTGTGTTGACTATCGGATGGAGGTGTGGGAGATCGGACAGTGGAGGAGGCAGCACGAAACAGGAAGATGCGCAGTCAGTAATGGCGAGGAAAGTCAAAAGCAGGTTTGATCTGGACCGTTAGATCCATAGGATCAACGGCCAGGATGAAAGGAGGGAGCGGGAAGGCAAAGGGTTAAATAAATGGGTGGGATGAATGAGGACCGTTAGATCTAAATAGATCAACGGCAGAGATCCAATCAGAAGGGGAGAAAGTCGGGGGCAATGAGCAGGAGCGTTGAAATCTGGACCATTGGATCCAAACAGATGAATGGCTCAGATCAAATCGGGGCTCGCAAATCGGAAGGGGTTGAATGCAATGCGATTGGGTGCTACGGCGGTGTGATTAAGCGACCACCGTCTGATCTGGAGACAGATCGATGGCTCATATATAATCGGAGGGGTAAATGGATAGGGGCGATGGGCGCGCGTGGGACAAGCGTTGACCATTAGATCTTAGAAGATCAAAGATCGAGAATGCGGCGGGAGTCTATAGACCAAAACTACATCGCATCAGAAGAAAGCAAGGAACAAAGGGAAATGCACCCGCTTCAAGTCACGATTGCGATAAGCGCCCAAGGCTGTAGCGCTTGGTTCTAGGCGCAGGGCACGTGGTGGGGAAGTGGATAAGGGGCTGGCTAAAAGGGGCTAAAGCCTATTATAAGGTAAAAAGTGGGTTTTGGCTTAAATTTAATGCTTTTTAAGGCCAAAAGAGGGATTCAGTAGAGGGAATAAGGGGTTTTTAAGCCAGACAAAGGGTATTTGTAAGGTTTAAAAGGGGAGTTAGGATGATTTAGAGGGTTAATGAGGGATTTTAGGGAGGGGAAAAAGGTGATGAAAACAGAGGCTTAATGAGGATGAAATAGGGGGA
This sequence comes from Pinus albicaulis, assembly GCA_034641835.2. Taxonomy (NCBI): domain Eukaryota; kingdom Viridiplantae; phylum Streptophyta; class Pinopsida; order Pinales; family Pinaceae; genus Pinus; species Pinus albicaulis. Next base: position 52,070 of record JAXQQM020081161.1, on the reverse strand, counting down.
AATGGAGGCCTTTTGAGAAAAATTCCTTCACGGACCAGCAGGGCTTTATAATGGAAACAGCAGTGAAGATTGTTCAAAGGGGCCAAGACACAAGAAGCCTTCAAGGATGATATGTTTTCAGAGGAAATGTATTCCTTGAAGGCTCAAGAACATTTTAGCCACCTGTTTGCTTGTCAAAAAATTTATAGGTGGCTAACAGTGGCTCCACATGGGGATGACATCTTCTTGAAGGTGTCAAGAATTCAGAAAGTAATATTTGGAGTAGGCTAGATGTCTGGTACTTGATACATCCATTTCATTTCTTGGATCAGCTGCCACAATCATTAAGACATTATATCAGCAGTAATATTCTCCCAAACAACTACCTACCCATACTATTGTCCTAACATTTTTTCTTCTGGGTGCATTTGGACTTGCAGACCCTTTACATCATCAATTTTTGTAAACAGAAAAATAAACCTACTCTACTACTACCCTTATTACTCCATGAGACCAGATTAAATTGTTGGCCTCATAGTTTCTCTACCTGAACTATATCTGCTAGGATTAAACTATCTAGCAAATTACTTCTCTACATTCTAAGACAGAAATTGAAAAACAGTCAAGCCAGGATTAGACTATTTGGCTTGCTGTGGACCATGGCCTAAAGACAAAATTGCTCATGGATTGAAATTTTACAGAAATTTAAAACAACTGACTACCTGCTCATAGGCTGAGCTTTATTGAGCTTTCCTACCTACCCTACTCTAACTTGAAATATTTACAAGTCTAGCTTATAAACCTTCTTTTCCAATAGATCCAGTCCATCAAATGATCCCAGGACTGGTCCTTTCTGCTCAATTATTTGAGCATGTTGGATAGGCAGGGCCACTCCTATTCTCTTTGTTCCTCAACAACAACTTTTAAAAAATTTCTTCTTGTATGCAGCATGCTGCTCAAAAATACCTTTGATCCTTCTTCAAATGTTTGCAAGAAATGAACATAAGGATCGTGAAATGATACCTGGTTGTGAATATTTGGTAGGCAGGATTCAACCAGGACTTCTTCCTCTTCCACTGGATCAAGAACAAGACTCTCTTGAGAAAGAGAATCTCCCTCATCTTCTTCATTTTCTGAACTGGAGGACTCATCATATATGGCAATTGTGTCCTCGTGGAGCTCTGATATATTCTGCTCTAATGGGCTGAGCTCTGTGAAGAGATGCATGTATTCTTGAGCAGGGGTACGTTCCATCACTTCCTCTTTTTCAAGAGAATGCCCCTTAATTTTAGTCTGCTCAAAAATCTCTTCTTCATTTTCCTCCTCATCCTTTAAGATGAAAGGCTGCTGATCTCCAATCATATGCAGATTGCTACTGATGATGTGAGGTGTAACAGAGTGAAGATTCAATGAATCTTCATCTATTACTATTCTTTCATAACTTTCCCCATCAGTATCATAGATAGGCTGACTTGGTTCATTGCTTCTCTGAAGTTTCTGGTCCTGGTCTTCCTCCCATGAATCTACTGATGATGGTCCTGCAAGCTAAGCTTCCCTTTGGGAATAATCTTCATCAAATAGATCATCACTGGGAAAATCTAATCGTAAGCAATGTCACCAATCAAACCTGTCGGATTCTCAGCAAGTCCTTCTTCGTTCTGATCCACAGAGGGGTCCTCTAAATCTGTATCATCAAACTCACTAGATGAATGAGCAAGAGTGCCTATTCTATAGAAGATTTCAGAAGTGGACTGTGTGTTTAATATTTTGTCCATCTCTTCTTCTGTCAATGGAGGAATTTTTTTTTTAACAAAGATAGAAGAACAGCAGTCCTCTATTTCTTGTATTAACTGATCTGGAGGCTGGATATCTTCTTGAGCCTCCTCTGTGGAATCTTCACTTGTGCTAGCAGGGGAACTCTAAGGGTTTTCTGATATTTCCTGATCTCTTTCTCCTTCCACATTAGATTATGCATCTTCCATGTGGTCACTTGTTTCCTCAATGCAGCACTCCCTATTAGCTTTTGTCATTAAGCCCTGATTTTCTCTAATTAGCATAGTACAAGACATGGGTAAGCAATCAGGAAGTTCTTGATCACTTTCCTCTTCTTCTTCTATAGACTCTTGAGCATCATACATGTCTTGCTCATGGTATGGGTCTTGATTTTTCTCTTGCTCTGGAAAATGCATGGGCTGCTCTAAATAATTAGCATTTGTATTTAAATTAGCCACATACATCTCCACCACTTCACCAAATCTGTTCACCAGTTTTATCATTTTATCCTCTAAAGCATCTAGCTTTGCTTCTTGGTCCATATTTGGATCCATGTTTGAAAGAAGAGGTCACTGTATCTTCTCAACCAGTTCAAATTCTTCTACCAGTGGATTCATTTGGTCTGTTAGGAATTATGGAGTGTGGAGTTGCCAGGTGGATGAATTTGGATGTTTGAAACAAGCTGTTTTCCACCACCAGCAATGAAATACCAATCTAACCAGAGATTATAGTTTTTCTGAGTGCCTAAGGGTTTCTAAGATACAATGCACTCATGTTGTCTCCCCAGCGGAGTCACCATTATGTTGGGGTTCCAATGTTTTCGCCAGATTAGCAAGACCAAAAGACCGGACAACATCATAACCACTTTGGGGCCCTAGGATCTAGCCCTCCTGGACCCGGAGAGGGATCTCTCCATAAATAACAAAGAAAGATATATCTTTGAAGCTCGAAATGAGGTATTAGGCTAGGTATGAAGCACAAAGGGTTTTTAAATTGGTTTGGTTGGTTGTTGGGTTGGTCAGAGATCATTAACTGAGAAGGTTATGGAATGAAAGGAACAAAATAGTAGGATGTTTCGATAAAAGAGGACATGCCAAGAAAGTGTTATCCATTGGGCTATGGAGTCATGAAAGGGAATTACTTGCAAAACAACTAGCCAAGGCTTTCATAGGGAAATTCATCTATATTAAAGGATCTTTTAGATAGATGATGGAATGGAACAATAAGGAATGAAGGTGAAAGAAGGAAAGAAACCAATTCTTGTCTAGAGATCAGGTCAGATATCATTTAAATCCAGACTTTCTTTGACATAATCAGAGGAAACTCTCAATGAAGATACAAAGGGAAGCTTAAGATCAGGTCAGAGGTCATTTAACTCTAGGCTTGCTTCAGCATATTCCAAGAGTAAAACAGAGATAAGATTTAACACAGAACTAGGCCTAAGATCAGAGAAGGGCTTTTAACCTTCAATGCTTTGACACTAGCTCAAGGGATCTCAGAAATTCCAATCTGTTGGAAAAGGACCCCAGTGGACAGGGCTTACACTAAATCCCCGGTATCCCAATTCTTCCAACTTAAACCCAACCAGAACATCTAAGCAACAAACCCTGAATTCACACATCAGCAAGCATGGGATGGACCAACATCTTTAATAGGTTAAATTACATGAATTTTCCCTTAGATTCACTATCAGTAGAAAACATCAAGGGTAAGAAGAGCATTGAGCATTAAGGTACCATGTAGGGGTACATCTTAAGCCTGATTTACTGATTCTTATCGAAGAATAAATGGACAGCATGAATAATGTAATAAGATAATTGTACTAAGAGAAACATCACCCGTAATATAGACCAGGATCCTATGAAATTGCTTGATTAATTGATGTGCAAAACCATTCACGTACATTGACCTCAATGGCTAATACAGTCCAAACTTTCTCCTCCCAGCCTACTAAATTACAAACTACTCAGATTCTTTCCCCCCAACAACTGTTCTAACAGTCGAATGAATCCCTCTAACTACAATAGCAACAATAACAACAACCTTTACAATATGTTCTTCAGGAGTTCTTATAGGAGAAATGAGTGATAGTAGGAGTAGATGTACATTAAATGAATTCATTAAGACAGAGTGGAGGAAGTATCCACACCCACTCTGCTTAATGGCTCTGCAACGTTGTATGTAATTCGTAGGCATGGCTCCTGGAGTTTTTTTTCAAAGTTGACATTGTCCTCGTATGTTTCTCTCGGGAGTCCTCTTTGGATCAGAAGGGGCACTCGTTCTATCTTCTCGAAGCAAGTAAGGCGGGACTCCGGGCTAAGTCTTCTAGGTTTTCATGCTTCCATAACTATTTTCCTGATAGTTTAGAAGCTTCTGTCAGTGCAATAACCTTTCGGGACTCGAGGAGGCATGGAGACTTCTGTCGGGAGGTGTACTTTCTGAGAAAATATGTTCTGCTGACCTTAAACACAGATATGCCTTGTTTCATGTGCTCTTTAGTCTTCAAACTACGCTTTTATCCTTTGAATACAAGATTACAATCATTAATCTTCAATAATAAGCAGTAATCCCTTTAATCTATCTCTGCTAATTCATTTTGGCTGGTGCTGTAATGGCCTCTCTGCATTCTAAATCACAGTGGCTGTGATTATGGAAAACATAGTGAATTTACCACTCTGTATACCCTGCACAATGCAATAAACTCATTATAAAAATCTAGGGGAGGTGGTGGAGGAATGCTATGGAGGCCCGTGGAAGCGGTGGCGGAAATGGTGGAAGGAATGAGTTGTTGAAGATTTGGGGTAATAAGGGTCGCAGACCGTCCGATCAAAGGAACAGATGATGATCAATGGTCAGGATTTCAGATGGAGGTGTTAATAGTAAGTAGGCGGAAGAAATAACACTTTAGTGTTAAAACACCAAAGCCTAATGTTTGGGAAAATACACAGAAAATTCATGAAAATGAACGAAAGCAGAGCCTATGATGTGGGACCCGGCATGGGCGGAGGGCGATTAGCTTTGGACTGTTGGATCTCAGGAGGAGATCAACGGCAGAGGTTAAATGATGAAATCATCGGAAGGGGTCCGATGAATAGAAAACAGATGGGGGCATGATACAATGTAGGTCGTTGATCTAGATCATCGGACGATCGAGATTGATTATGGAGGTTGCGGGAACACAAAGGAGGAAGGCGGTTTTGGACGGGAAAACCACTGGTGTTGCGTGGCCTTTGGGCAGTTTTGAAAAATCTTCGAAATAACACGATATAGGTCACTACTAGACATGTGTCCCCTCAAAAACTACTTTTATCATGTGACTATGGAGTGTTAAAGCTCAGATATAAAATTTATGCGATATGCGTGCTGACCGTCGGATGGAGGCGTGGGAGATCGGACGGTGGAGGAGGCAGCATGAAACGGGAAGATGCGTAATCAGTAATGGCGACGTAAGTCAAAAGCAGGTTTGATCTGAACCGTCGGATCCATAGGATGAACGGCCAGGATGAAAGGAGGGAGCGGGAAGGCAAAGGGTTAAATAAATGGGTGGGATGAATGAGGGTCGTTAGATCTAAAGAGATCAACGGCAGAGATCCAATCGGAAGGGGACAAAGGTAGGGGAAATGAGAGGGAGCGATGAAATCTGGACCGTTGGATCCGAACGGATGAACGGCTCAGATCAAATCGGGGCTCGCAAATTGGAAGGGGTCGAATGCGATGCGATTGGGGGCTGCGGCGGTGCGATTGAACGACCATCGTCAGATCTGGAGACAGATCGACGGCTCATATATGATCAGAGGGGTAAATGGATTGGGGTGATGGGCGCGCGTGGGACAAGCACTGACCGTTAGATCTTAGAATATCAACGGTCGAGAACGCGATGGGAGTCTATAGACCAAAACTCCATCGCATCGGAAGAAAGCAAGGAACAAAGGGAAATGCACCCGCTTCAAGTCCCGAATGCGATAAGCACCCAGGGCTGTAGTGCTTGGTTCTAGGCGCAGGGCACGTGGTGGGGAAGTGGTTAAGGGGCTGGCCGAAAGGGGCTAAAGCCTATTATAAGGTAAAAAGTGGGTTTTGGATTAAATTTAATGCTTTTTAAGGCCAAAAGAGGGATTCAGTAGAGGGAATAAGGGGTTTTTAAGCCATACAAAGGGTATTAGTAAGGTTTAAAAGGGGATTTAGGATGATTTAGAGGGTTAATGAGGGATTTTAGGGAGGGGAAAAAGGTGATGAAAATAGATGCTTAATGAGGATGAAATAGGGGAAATGGAGGCCTTTTGAGAAAAATTCCTTCACAGACGAGCAGGGCTTTATAATGGAAACAGCAGTGAATATTGTTCAAAGGGGCCAAGACACAAGAAGGCTTCAAGGATGATATGTTTTCAGAGGAAATGTATTCCTTGAAGGCTCAAGAACATTTTAGCCACATGTTTTCTTGTCAAAAAATTTATAGGTGGCTAACATGTACTACAAGAGTAATCACCCTATTTAATGGTTTATAATTGGGTTCACAGTTGATGACCCTTCCCACATGCACCATGTATTAAATGAAATGTAGGTATAGCAATGTATAGAGGCCTCCCCTTTGAGGCAAAAAAATGGGACTTCTTTAGAGGTAGCGGTATGAAATGATAGTTGTAAGTTTCATTTCCTCTTTACAATCCTCTTATGTTGACTCCCACTTGGGGGAATTTCAAGCATAGCCTTCTAGTCTTGTAAATTCAACCAACATGTTTCAAAACCTATAGAACACATCTAATAGAACAATTATGTTAGGCCCAACCCTCAACAAAAGGGTGTTGGAAAAAATAACATAAGAATGGTCAAAACTAAGGCTCGTTCAAGGAATAGTGGATCACCCAAACATAAACGGGAACAAAAAATGACACAATTACCCATGGGGGTATGTTACAAGTGACATCATATCCCAAGTTCCAACACTTGACCTTGGGTTGAAAAATAAGTATAAGAATTTGGTATTATTCATGCATGCATAAATCATCATGTTATCAGTTTGAGTAGGGTGCCATTGTAGGTAGATCAAACTTGAGGTGAGAAACAAGAGTTAGACCTAACAATGGCACCAAACTACCTCAGTAGATTGAAATAGAGATACAAATTGCATCATACTATCAATGGTCCCGAATTTTCGCAACTTTGATTGAGAACAAGTCCCATCATTAGAATTTATAAAGGATACTATCATCAATAATTTTTCCAAAATGTCACAACTTCCTCGAGACTCGGAAGAGTGTCATTTCATATACTTCTTCTTATGATAACTATATGCATGAATATATGATGATTCCAATATTGATTTGCCCACAAATATGTTTTCATGCCAAATTTGTATAGGTATCCATCCCTCAGCTACGACTTCCCATTTTCACTCTGGGTGGACTGATATTTCCTTTTGAGAATTCAACTTTCACATGAGTGAAATTTCAAAGTTAGTTCAAGGACTTGTTCAAGAATCAAGAATTTGACACTCTTTTACATGAATTGTGATGAATGTCTCCTAGTAGTATCCTTATGCTTGATAAGACATCCCGAATATTTTTCTCCTTTCAAATTTGGCCCACAAACTAGGGCTTTCAACAAGCACGAGAAATGTTTTCTCCCTCTTTATTAGTAATCTAAATTTTTTTATTATTTTTGGTTAGTACTCCGAAAATTTTAAAATAATAAATGTCGAAAAATCGTGTTTTAATGGTAGGCGGTTTGCCTTGCTACTGTGACAAAGAAATGGGGTTGTGTTTTAATTATTTAGGAAGTGTGTCTTGCTATAGTAGCAAGGAAATGGAGCCATCTTTTAATTACCGGGAAGAATTTTCTCAAATATAAAGCTCGTCAATTCATTTGTGTTGTTTTATTAGTGCAATTATTTTCTCAAGCTACAAGTATCCAAAACTCACAAGGAGAAGTTTTGATAAAAACAAACTACTAATATGATATGAAGCCATTGTGTGTACAAGGATAAGACGAGGGATTAATGTCGCTACCTGAGCTCTCTTTAAGAGCGAGAAGAAACACGAGTAAGAACACTCATTTGCACTTTTGTGCTCTATGTATGTGCATTCAAAACCCACTACGTAACATTTATCCTTTAACACATTTTGTCAAGTAGAGTATGTATCAACCGAGGTTTTGGAACTAGGAATACATGTTAATGAGATATCCTAATTTACCGCCAAGTGGAGTCAATCAAAGCTTCTATCCATGACTCAAAAATGGTGACATAATAGATCATCCTCTTTATGTTCTTTAGTCATGGAGTCTTAAGTTCATAACACAAATAGGCACATTTTTTTTAGTCTATTTACAATTACACTATTCAACGAGTATCTCCTTGTAAGTTATTCCAAATAGATAGTTTTATAATTAGGGAGCATGGAACCATATGTAGCGACAAAGGGTTTTTAATGTCAATGCCATTGTTTATGATTCTCCACAACTCGTCTGGTTCATACACCAATTTAGTTCACGTGTTTTAACAACCAATTGGTAAGAAGTATGTGCTAGATGCTCATTCCACATTTTTTCAAACCATTTACCCGAGTATCCCGCAGGTCCAATGAATTAAACCTAGAGGCTCGATACCACTTTGTGGTGTACACGACCTCCTCTATAGCTCCATCAACGAGGATGGGGGCACTTAATAATTGAAATTTTTACTTTCAATCCTATAGAACTATGGACTAAGAACATACAAAGCATGGGCCCATGATTTCAACCAAATTCTACATCCTTCTATTGCATTTTCATGCTATCTATGTCACTTAACTCACGAACTTCAGGTAAATAATTATGTTGTGGCTTATTCCATAGTGTGAATATACTAATTACAATAAAATATACCAATTACAACAACGAATATAGCATAGCGATTGCAAAAGTTAAACTTGTTTGTCACCGAAAGCTTAACCACATTGAATGGATGTCAAGGAATGATTTTCCTCACAGCTATAAGCAATCCATTAGGATAAACCCCCGAAGTTTGGGGGTAATGGAATGACACAGGGAAAAGAGTTTTCTTCAATTTCCACTCTCCAAAAAACAGCACTCTAGCATAATGAAATTGCACTCACAGGTAACACAAGATACCCATGATGTGTAGAAAATTCCATGAGGGAATGCATACCAAGTGATGGAGAAGAACAACGACAAACAATTCCATCTCGGGTTCAAATTTTCCATTTTATATCCCCCTTGCATGGTATGCTAGTTTTCACTACATAAAAACCTAATTTGCATAGATAGATAGGTATCCTTTCTCTGTCTTTGAATTACTTCGTAAAGGGGGTATATAATGTTTGAGTCGATATGGGGAAAGTCATGTGCCCCTAATCTTCACTCTAGCCATTTTCCATCTATCGGCCCATAGTCGTTTCCATGTTCCCCTTGGCTATTCTATGTTGCGTATGTTAGTTTATCGGGGACAACGACATGTTCACATCATTATCATGAGGCCTCACCTAGGCTTTATTAACATCATATTTCATGGTCTAAATTACACATTCACTAAAGCGGGGGTCTTGGCCTTGGGCCCTCATTTAGGAATCATTTTACATGATCACTTTATATTTTTTGCATATACATTCGTTTACAAGTCATTGGTACACTTGACTGGTATTTCACATGTATTTAATCATATATGCTAAAATACACATATACATATTCAAAAAATTCTTCGTAGAGCGTGTTATTACAAGCTGTGGGAATAAAACAATTCTCTTTATCAAAACAAGCAATAGAATAAAGAGAGGAATAAATGAAAAATGCTCTTAGTCTAAGCACAAGACGAGATATAGTTTAAAATCTCAAGAGAGTTTAGATAAGAATCCACCTAGAGGATGATAACTTCTAGTTGTTCTTCGCGAGGTGTAAAGCTAAGCTCAAACATCTCTTTTGATGCTTATCCCGGTTCCTAAAATCTCGACAAAGCTTCGCAACAATATTACCATTGTCTTGGATGTGGGGCCAAACCTTGGGTATATGTCCATAATCTACGAGCCAATTGCAATTTCCTCTTATTTGTGTCTAGGACAACACCCCATTTCTCAAATAAGGTCTCTCTCTCAACAACAGTTAATTTCCTTTGCATCGCCTAGTAAGTATTTCTCTTTCATGCCTCAAAGCTCGAATACGCAAAATCCACAACTTATTTTTCATACGGATTGGTGCAAACACTTGGCAGGGATTATTATAAATATCATGCATATTACATTATCAATATACAATACAATAAAATGTGTCGCAGAGGTTGTTATAATCAAATATACGTTTCTTTGAAAAAAAGGGAAGGGATTTACCTAGAAGCCGGAGAAGTGGTCTGATCGTCATCGTGAGTAGGGATATATACTCGACCCCTATGAGAGAAACGTTTATGAAGGAATGACAGACCTCTTTAATTCTACGTCCATTTATATTGCGATATACGAAGGATCACCTTTGAATAGTAGGAAAAAAATGAGTTCTCTGAACTAAGGAGACGTAGCGAGTGTCCCAAAGTTCAAATATTTTCATTCTCTATTTCTCAAATTCCAAAGACCAGGAAGAAGGTGATTTCTACAAGTTTGGATGATTGATCGAGAGTTACATCATCGACATTTTCGTCATCATAAAAATTTCCATTTTTCTCCAGTTCCATCACCTACATAAAATATACATTATGTTTTTGTGGCCCCTCCTTTCAAAACAAATTAAAAATGACTCTGGAACAAACGAAAAAAATAAAAAAACAAACTTACATAATCTTTACACTCCATTTCTTGGAAAAAAAAACAAACCAAACCTAGAACATTTATGTTAATTAAATTAGATATATGTGAGAGCTCTTCATGTTGTCTCACAACACCACGAATGAAACACAATACTCTAGAAAAGGATGGTTGTCGTTGAATTTCACATGAGCACGCAATGTGAACACATCCTAAAAGCTTTCGAGAGAGCGAGAGAAAACAAAAATAACTTATGAAATCCGACTCGGCACGATGTAAATCAAGCAAGATGTAGAAAGACCTAAGACCCGATCTTTTGACATAATAGGATTATATTTCAAAAGAATCTTGTGTTGAAATTATGGATAGAAAAAATATACAAAGAAACCTTTTAAGTTTTTAACCAATCAAACTAGAGATTTATTTTTCGAAAGTACTAAAGAGAAAAACAGATTTGGAGTCTTACGGCAAGAAAGAAGATGCTTTTGGTATGAAGCTTGGCCACGCGTTCTTTGAGCTCGGTGACATAAGAGGGAATATTATTAATATTCTCTTCGAGCATCAACCTTGAACATATTCTTAACATTTTTTTATGTCAAAATAAAGCACTTCGTTCAAAGCATTTCGCGTGTTGTATGTGGATAACACATTGCCTTCTTTACCCTCATTTTTATGAAAAATATTCTTCCTCAAGCTCCTCGGGTCTCTTCCATCAGGGGCTATTTACGGTGGAGTGTTTTTCAGTTATGCTCAAAACTATCAGGTCACCCTGAAAGAGGGACGAGGATGGAGGGCTAGTCATTATTTCAACTATACCTTCTACTCCTTGTTAGTTCGCGGAGCTCTACTTGAAATCCGATAATCTAACCTCATTGGGAAGAGGAAGTATAAGATTTTCAATGGTATTGCACATTAGCACATTTCTGCTCTTCCAACGCAGAGCAATTGTTGCATCATGTAGGTTTTAACCCCTGTATAGAAATTATCTGCAAACGAATCTTAAAAACAAAAAAACAAACGGTAGCGAGAGACAAAAAACATAAAACAAATAAACACGAGAGATTTTCCCCTGGATCACAAATCGGGACGGCTAGCTTGATTTTTCATTATATTCATTTTTGTAGTGTTACAACACATATATATACATTCCGAAGCATACATAAACCCCAATCCATTAACCCTGGATTAGGAACATAACCATAGCCCCCTTGACCCGGATCTACAAAATACCGGGGGTCGAAAACCATCATACCCCAAAACCCATGCGTAAACCCATGCACAAAACCATGGGCAGATCCACCCCACCAGAAAATAAGGACCAAAAAAAATTTTCCAGGGGGCACGCCCCGGACCACGACAAGGGGGCTATACGCCCCATGTGACCCCCCGTGCATGACTAGTCGTGGAAAGAATATAACACAAACCCAAAATATTCTCCCACTTGTTGTTTTCTTTCCGTAAGGAGCTGCATAGGAGAGCTGAGTCATTAGCCCGGCTTTGAAACACCCATTTTCTCTACACCAAGAGAGCTTTTTGAGTGCTCACATAATTTTTTCAATGCATCTGCAACATTCTTCAAAGTGTCCACCTTTACAAACAAACACCCTTTTTAGCTTCAACCATATATCTCACAAAGTGATATTGAACATCAATGTGCTTTGTCTTTGAATGATAAAGCGGGGTTCTTAGCGAAAGAAAATTTCACTTTGGCTATCACATTCTATCCTTATAGCTTGTTGTACCAACCCCATACTTGAACACAATCTCTACAACCAAAAGCTGCTTCCTTGCTTGCATGAGTGGCTGCCATGTGTATCTCGCCTCTGTAGTTGAAAGAGCCACTGCTGATCTGTATTTTCTCATCCAATCGAGCTGCACCTCCAAATAGGCTAAAAACATACCCACTTGTAGATCTTCTTTGGTCCGGATCTCTAGCCCCGGCTTTTTGCATCAACAAAAACCACAGAATGTCACAACACTCTTTTCCCAATCCTAGTCTTCCCCTGGTAGCACAAGCCATAATCACTAGTGCCACGTAAATATCTAGAAAACCCCGCTTCAATGTTGTCCAATTCTCCTTCCCTAGGTTTGACATAAACCCTGCTCAATACTCCCACTTGCATGTGCAATGTCAGGTCTAGTATAAACCATTGCATACATCGGGCTACCCTTTTCGCACTTGCATATGGAACACGGGACATATCCTCCTCTTATTTTTGTGTCTTGGGGAGACTTTTCAACGAGACAACTTTGTACACCTACGATAATTGGAACATTCACCGGTTTACTATCCTACATATTGAACCTATGCAATATAGTCTCAACATACTTCCTCTAGTTTAACCCGTAGCTTCCTCTTTCTTGATCTCTCTTAATTTCTATGCCCAAATATTAGTTTGCAGGCACCAATATCCTTCATGTCGAATTTGGAGAACAGTTGGGTCTTCAAATCTTGGATAATTTCTTTGTCATTTCCAATCAACAACATATCATCCACATACAAGACCAAATAAATAACATGATCACAAATTAATTTAAAATAAACACGGTGATCCTCCTTGCTTCTAGTGAAGCCAAGTCCCCATATGTAGGTATCAAATTTATGATACCACATCCTTAGTATTTGTTTTAACCCATACAGAGACTTCTTTTAAACCTTCATACTAGTTATTTTTTCCCCTTCACCATAAATCCTTCAGGGTCGTTTTCATGTAGATCTCCTCTTCTAGATCCCCTGTGCGAGAAATGATGTATTCACATCCATCTGTTCTACCTCAAAATAAAATGTAGGAGCAACAAGATAAAATTAATCTAATAGAATTAACTTTTACTATGCAGGATAAAAAAATATCACCAAAATCAATTCAGCACTGGGAATAACCTTTGCTACCAACTGAGGCTTTTATTTCTCCACCTTGCCTTCTACATTCATCTTCTTCTTAAACACCCATTTTCTCTCGATGGGCTTCCTTCCGGCAAGCAACTCCACCGGATCCCATGCCTAATTTTTATGCAAGGATGCCATTTCATCAACCATCGCCTCCTTCTAGAGTTTTCCATCCTCCGAATCTACTGTCTCCCTGACAGCGTTTCGGGATCATCATCGATTATAGTTAAAGCAAAATTTGAACGGGAAAGCGAGATGGACTATACCTTTCTGCTGTGTCTTATCTTCTTTCTCCCAGTGATCTTCTCCTGTAGAGTTTGTGTCTCTTCCTCTTCGTGACTTCTTCTATTGTAGAGTCTGATTCATCCTCCTTTAGCTCAAACTTTATCTTCTCGGGTTCCTTTGATAGGAAATTATGTTTAACAACATCTTTCACCTCTCTAAACAACACATCTCGGTTGTACACAACCTTCCTTGTTTCGGGTTCCAAAGCTTGTAACCCTTTAAACCATCCTTATACCCAACAAATATGCACCTTTAGATTTATTATCCAACTTGGTCCTTTTCTCCTTTTCGAACATGTACATATGCATCACATCCAAATACCCTCGGATGTGAAAAGAGAGTGGTTTCTTACTAGTCCATACCTCATGTGGAGTCTTATCCTCCAACGCTAATGAAGGTGATACGGTAACCAAGTAACATACGAGTCTCACTTGCCTGCGCCCGTAGTATTGTCCCAAACCGTTACCACCGAGCATGCTTCTTGCCTTTTCCATCACAAGTTCTATTCATTCTTCTGCGACTCCATTTTTCTAAGGTGTGTATGGAGTAGTCTTCTATCGTGCTATACCACAATTCTTACAAAACTCTTCAAATTCCTTCTTGGGCAACTCCCCCACCATTATCGATCCTCGGCACCTTTATCTTCTTCTCACGTACGGTTTTCCACTAGAGCCTTAAATTCTTTAAATCGTCAAAGACTTTAGATTTCTTCATCAAGAAATATATTCATGTATTCCTTGAGAAGACATATATGAATGAAACATAGTATACAGAACTTACCCGAGTGATGGAAAGACCAGAAACAATTCCAAACACATCACGTCGCACAAGCTCTAATATCGTGTTCGCCCTCTTAGCACCAGACAGGAAAACTCACCCGAGTCTACTTCCCATATACACAATGTTCATGTAAATCGAAATCCGGGAGCTGTTATACATACCTTCTACCATACCATTTCCATGCGATATCCCCGAAGGCCCTTCTCTCCAATATGTCCAAGCCTTTAATGCCATAGCATGGTCTTTTCTCCGAGAGGCCAGCTAGGATTTCTTCTCCACTTTTCGGGAACCACAGAAGCTGTTTGCACCCAAGCAATAATAGTGTTGCCCTAAATCTTTTACGAGTTCCAATCCGAACTCCCCGCATTAATACCCAAGTTCTCCCAAACCATCTTACGGTATCTTTCTCAAACAGTGTTTTTTACACACCGCATCATCCATCTTGCTTACAAAAAATCAAATTTACGGCCGGTGCGGGAATGTGCGGGAACACTAGGAAGTGTTCTAATCCTTCCACCTTGTAGCTTCATCTTGAATTTTTCACGTCCAGACGATTTTTCCTTCCTATCATCACCTAAGAAGACATCATTGCCATCATATTTCTCATACTCGTAGAACCACTCCCTATAGGGGGAGTGAAGTGAAAGGGATGCACACGAGTCAATCAACCATGACTCATGATCTACATGTGTATTTGAAGAAGAAGCCAAATACACATCCCCACCTTCATCCGAGGTGGTTTTTGCCTCTATAGAAGGAGCATCATCGGATCCCTTTCTCTTTTCTCGGGGAGCTTTAGATCTCACAGTCCTTTTGTAGTGCCCTTCCTTTCCGCATTTCCCGGCACACCTTTACAAACTTTCAGGGAGATTTAGATCTCCCTCTAGATTTAGATCTCCCACTTGAAACCTTATTCTTTTTTATGTTCGGGACCTTCCTCGTACAAGATAAGGCATCTCAATTCCGACCCTTCATATTTCTCCGTCTCATTTCCTCCCGATACAAAGGCTTAGACAATGTCATCAAAATTCAAGGTAGTTGTATTGCTACCTATTGCAATAACAGATCGTCCCCACGAGTCCAGTAGAGAACACAACAAGCTGAGGCACTTATCTTCATCGAGATTTTAATATCAACAGAGATGACAAAACGACTTACCACATTATTTAAGGCATTCAAATTCTCTATCATCAGGTCTCCATCCTTCATCCTCAAGTTATACTGACTTTTTAACACGGGAACAATTTATTCACCAGAGACTTAGATTGGTACAAAGTGCCTAGCTTTTCCCACAAGGTCTTCACCACAGCTTCCCGAGATACATTCAACAATATTGAATCCGAGACACACAATCGTATTGTGCCCTTTGCCTTCCAGATCCCGACTTCTCTACAGGTCTTCATCTAACATTGTCTTTGGTTTAGTACCCCTGGATCTACCGCGATCCACTGATCTTTATCCAATGCGATTCTCCATCTTGAGCTTCCACAACTCAAAACTACGACCATTAAATTTCTCGATCTCTATCTTCCGTTGCTCTCCATATTATTTCTCGCAAGAATCAATCCCACGGATCTCCCCCTTTGAACAGGGGTCTACCTCGAGGCCCAAAGAAAAAAACCCCTCAACGACAAAGGCGTCCCACTTGAAGCTGAAACTCACTACGATACCAAATGTAGGTTTTTAACCCCTATCATAGAAATTATCGCAAACAATCTTAAAAACAAAAAATAAAAAATAGCAAGAGCATAAAACATAAAACAGAGATAAACACGGAGATTTTCCCCCTAGATCCCTAATTGGGATGACTAGCTTGATTTTTCATTATATTCCTTTTTATTGTTACAACACATATATATACATTCTAAAGCATACATAAACCCCAATCCATTAACTCTAGATTAGAACATAATTTTTAGTTCCCCTTGACTAGATCTACAAAATACCAGGGGTCGAAAACCATCGTACCCAAAAACCATGTGCAAACCCATGCACAAAATCATGGGAAAATCTGCCCACCGGAAATAAGGACCAAAAAAAATTTCCAAGGCACTGCCCCAGACCCCGATAGGGGGGGATACCGCCCCCCCCCTGTGACCCCCCCACGCGTGATTAGCCATGGAAAGAATATAACACAAACCCAACACATCAGTCTTAGTAAATTATAAACTCATATTATAGGCTAAGAAAATCACAAGTCTTCTTGTACAGTTCTATGTGATAAATCAAGTAGGGGTATTATTTTAGTAGTTCATGCTTCATGGTTTATAGTTGATGGTTTTTAAGGTCGAGGCTCTGAAATTTGAGAATGACAACAAAATAGATAGAAATATATGATCCTAATATTTCTTTTACAAATTATTGATGATCCTAATATGTCATATGTGCTAGGTGTCATTTTGACTCATTAGGATAAACGTGGAACTTTGCTCCAGTATTTTTGTATCCTTTAAATCAAGCATTTACAGGAAGCTGCTTGTGAAATAATATGCTTAGATGTCATTGAAGGTAATGCAGAGAATTAATATTCATCAATTTACTTTTCATGAGCTTTGGGAGGAGAACATAAGTGCATCTGTAAGTCTCCGGATATTGGAAATTACTAAGAAATTCTCGCAAGGAGCTGCAGATCATAGCATTGGGACTGACTAGGGAAAGCTTGATTGTATTATAGCGATATTCATGGTTTTTCTTTCCTGAAGCCAACCATTGGTCTTTTGGAAAGATTTTTTCCCTGTATTTAACAGTCTTTTTAATCTTCATGGTGCAACACTGATGGCAAGAGAGAATGATCGCTTCTTGAAGCAGGTGGCATTTCATCTACTTCATCTTGCAGTTTTTCATAATGATTCCATCAAAAAGAGGGTTGTTGTTGGCCTTCAAATTCTTGTGTGGGTAAGTTTCCTTAAGGAGATATGTGGTCTTGCTGAGTGGGATAAAGAATTTAGAAAACAAATGTTTGTTTGAGGAAATAATTGCTTATTTCATTTCTGATTTTTTGTTGTTGGTGGTGATTGTGTATTCTCTATTTGCATAATTCCTTCTACTATTTCCAGAATATTGCACGGTTGCGTGTTATGTTGACAATCACTTTTTCATAATTGATGTCTGACATACAAGTTACTTAGATGAAGTCTGATGGCTCCTTGGAGGAAAGTGGGGAAGCCCAACGTCTCAGGAAGTCACTGGACAAAATGGCAATGGAAGAGAGGTGTGGTGATCTTTTGAAAGTCTGAGATCTTTATGAGAATGCATTGGATGCTATCTCTGAGGGTTTTACACATAATCATTGGTCATGGTCAGAATTCAAGCAATTGTCTGTAACACTTCTTCGGGCCCTAGATGCGGGAATTGAACACACTCTCCTTGTAGGAAATCCATTTCTTTCACTCCTTTGATCAAGGTTATCTTGGATGCATGCATTAACTAAAATTATAAAATAAAGGATTTTGTAATTTTTTATTTCAGGGTTCTATGATTTCAATAGACAGATATGCAGCAGCAAAGAGCTTTCATAGACTTGCTTGGGCTTATGCACATGTGGCAGATCTACATATCAGGTGGCTTCTTCATTTATGTGATGCTCATCAAGAGATGCAGCCTTGGGCATAAGCTGCGTAGTGCGCAATGGCTGTTGTTGGGGTCATAATGCAGGTTAGAATCAACATATTTTGATGTCCTGCATGTTTTTATTCAAAGGAGTAAAGAAACTCTGTAATGCATTCAATATCCAGCATATTTACAACAGTCAAATCCAAGAGTGCCTACTAACAGCATACACGGCTTTATCAGGACAGTTTTACATCTGGTGGTGGCAGATTATATTTTTACAACACATTTATGTTTATAAATAACTTTTGTTAGATCTTAGAAGAAAATTGTGCTTGGACCAAAGTTAAAACTTCTACAATTTTATAAGCATTTGATTTTTTTTTTACAGGCATCAATAGGAAGAAATAATGTTGTTTGGGGAAAGGAACATGTAACAGCCTTGTGTAAGATTTGTCCAATGGTCAGTAGTGCAATTATTGGGGAAGCATCAGCTGTAGAATTTGAAGGGTATGGAGCATCAAAATTGAAAGTTGACTCTACTGTGAAATACTTACAGCTTGCTTGTATTCTTTACCCGATCTTTTTTATAGGATGGCTTTAGTGTTTCATTTGTGAAATTCTTACATATTTAAAACAGTTGTAAAATGGTGTATTATTTACCATTTTCTTGGTGTGCTTCACCAGAAAATACTTGTTTCTCATTGCTTTTCGTATATATATTTTTTTCTAGGTTTCATTGTCCCTACTCGTTCTAAAGTTTATTTACAGGAATAATGGAAAGGTTTTGTATTTTGTTTTCTAATTTTATTGTGGAGCAATGACTTTTGGCCAAGATTTTGGATGTACCTGGATTTGGAAGAATCTCTCTGACACTTTTGGTTATACCTATGAAGTTGTTAAGTCTGTAGAAGTGGGGATACCACAAGCCAATTAATTGTATGCTTAAATGCAGCTACAGCTGATATAAGATTATTTTTCGTGCATGGTCAGTTCATGTAATCATGATCCAAGAAAAGTAATTTTGCAATGACTTTCTTGATTACAGTCAACACATAATAGTTAACAAGGACTATTAAGTATCAAAGGCTAATATTCATATTTCACATATTTGAGTGAATGTGTTGTTGATGATTCAGTCAGCCTGACTTTTCTTCCCTGATTGCTAGATTGGGAGTATTTTTCAGTGATGTTATTGGTGCTACTTCAGAAATAGGCAATTGTAATAACTGGGTAGGGTATTATTAAGCTTTATTTTGCATCGATTTTGGTTTCAAAATCAATATAGTTAACCATATTACAAAATCTCGGTATATTAGCTAGAGCTTGTAGAATTCCCAAATGCTCCATGTCTATAAGTATTCATGTGCAAAGCTTACTAATGGAGACCATATTCTTGGAAAATTATTTCAAATTTAAAAAGAGAACAAGTTTTAAATGACCACATATTTATTTCATAGCCTTCAACTGAGTAGAAAATGTGACATCACAAACACGTAAGTTCACATCCTTGTTTTGTGCATCCCCCAATCTGATGAGGGAGTTTGAAATGATACCCTAGGAATGATGTCAAACTCAAGTAATGTGGAGATGGGGCTAGAATACTTGAGATAGTTTCAAGTGCAAAATTGTGTTCCAATATAATTTTAATTTATGAACTCTGTTTCAAAAAGTTGTTATATGGTAAAAGTACAAATTATTAACAAAGAATATGAAGTTAATAGTGCATTATTAACTTAATGGATTACATTATTTCCTAAAATAAATTGGCTTTAAAAACATGAAAACACATTTTTTTTTCCAAAATTATATTCAGTGGCAGATTCCACAATGATGCAAGGGACATTTAATGAAAAATTCAAATTAGTTCTCAAGGAAATAGAATGGTCGGGAAATATATTTTTTAAAATAATTTTTTGTTTCCGTCGATATCCCGATGGCTAGGTTTTTTTTAAATTATTTTGTTCTGTCGGTATTCCGACGGCTAGGTTTTTTTAAAAATATTTTGTGCCATCGTTATTCTGACGGCTAGTTCTTTTTAAAAAAAAATTGAAACGTCGCTATAGAGACACTTAGTTTCTTTTTAAAATGTTTTGTTCAGTCGATATTACAACATTTACCTTTTTATTTTTTAAAATTTCTTTCCGTCGATATTCCGAAGTTTGCTTCTCAGAAACATCGTTCTTCCTACCTTCTAGTACTGTCGTTCTAGCGACGTTTGGAGGCATCGGACTAGAGACAAACCCAAGAGCGACATTTTTCGATGTGCCAAAACGTGGTTTCTCCTCACGTCGGAATTCCAACACTTGTTTAGGGCATCGGACTAGCGACGCTTATGACCGTCGGTACTGTGATGAGCTATTGAACGTTGGAAGTGCGACAGAAATATAAAAAATCGAAATTATCGTCGCTATGTCGACGTTTAAGTCAAGTGTCGGAAGTCCGACGTGAAGAGAAACTACGTTTTGGCAGACAGAAAAACGTCACTCTTCGGCCACCTATGTGTCGCAAGAGTGACATTTTTGCCATCGGAATTTGGGGCAAATGTGCTAGTGTAAAGTAGACTCATCCAAAGTTGAAGTCATCTCCAAATTAAAAATTCCAAATTGTCAAAAATATGTTAGAAGTTTTCTAGGTTTTACAGGGTACTATAGAATATTTATAGAAAACTTCACGAAAATTGCATCCCCACTCTTCAAATTTCATACCAAAGATTGTGAATTTAGTTGGAATCCTGATTTCCAATTGGCATTTGAAACTTTAAAAGAAAAAATATCTGAGGCACCCATATTAACAGGACAAAATTGGAAAATACCTTTTCATATTTCAACAGATGCTTCAAATACAGCTCTGGGAGCTGTATTCGAACAAAAATATTTGACCCCCTATGCCATCTACTACACATGCAAAAATTTGACTCCTGCTGAGTTAAATTACATTGTTACTGAAAAAGAGTTTCTAGTTCTTGTGCATGTTATTAACAAGTTTAGACACTACATTGTTGGTTATGAAACCTTTATTCACACAGATCATTCTGCAGTTAGGTATTTAATGAATAAACCTATCACTAATGGCAGAATCACAAGATGGTTATTACTCCTGCAAGAATTTAACATCACCATTCTAGACTGACCTGGAAAACAAAACACAGTTGTTGATTTCTTGTCTATAATTCAAAATGACAATAATGATACTCCAGTAGAGCATAATTTTCCTAATGAATATATTTTTTTAATATCTACTAAATCTCCATGGTTTGTAGACATTTCTAACTACTTACCTACAGGAAAATTACCAGCATACTTGTTTCCTAGAGAAAAGAGAAAAATAATTCAAACAAGTGCATTATACTCATGGGTAAATGATGAATTGTGTAAAACATGTCCAGATATCATCATCAAAAGATGTGTATGAGAAGATCAAATACCTGAAATTCTTCATGTTTTCCATTTTTCCATCAATCTTAGCTTCCATGTCATCCATCTTAACTTCCATGCCAACTTCCATGCCATCCATCTTAGCTTCCAAACCATTCATCTTAGCTTCCACGCCTTTCTTCAAACCATCCATCTTAGTTTCCATGCCTTTCTTCAAAACTTCCATTTCATTTTTTGTTTCTCTTTGCTATAGGTGCACTTGCTCTTGTAATTTTGATATCTCTTGTTGCATTTCTTCATCTTCATGAGTCATAGTAGAGCCTTCTAAAGGCTTAATGGGTGTTGAATTCTTTTTAGGGGGGATTTTAGAACCCAATATTGAAATATATGCTCAATAGGCCCTTGGAATCACTTCAAAATAATTTTTTTACTCAAGACTTATGCAACTCGGAAAAAGAAAAAAATACACACCTTTTTCTTGCTTTTGAGGAGCTCGATATTAAAACTGAATCATCTCTGTGATTGCAGATCCTCAATATTTGAAATTTGGAACTGAGGTAGCCTTTTGAATCCTCTTTTGAATGCCACAAGTCTGACCCGATTTGGATTCTTCAAGGAAAATTTATATCCAATCTCCCACAATGACCTAATTATGGACTGGTTCAGTAGAGCGAAATTGTGCGACATGCCACGTGTCATTTATTCCTCCTTCAGCTCTGAAATTGATAGAAAAGAAACTATAGTCCATGTGCTTCTGGGCTCTTTTGACATAATTCCAATCTGATGCTCAGAGAGAGAGTTATGAATATTTTCCCACGATCACCTCTTTGAGATGAAATTCGAAAGCCTGGAAAAGCCCTAAGTTCCACAGATCATATCTCCGAAAATATTGCGAACCAAGATCTAAAATTTTGTGATGATGTTCCTCCGGATGTTGACTTCACGCTCTAAAAATTTCAGCTTCTAAACCTTCATATAAAAAACGTTATAGTGAAAATTCCACGATGACCTGTTTAGGTTAAATTCAGGAACTTGCGAAAAGCCATAACTTCCACAGATCATATCTTCGAATATATTGTGAACCAAGATCTGAAATTTTGTGACAATGTTCCTCAGGAGTTCGGATTTTCACTATAAACATTTAAGCTTATGAACCTTCGTAGAAAAAATGTTATAGAGAAAATTCCACGATGACCTGTTTGGAGCAGTGAAACCTTAGAATCCAAAGCTCTGATACCAAATGTTGTGAAACTAGCTCCAAAAATAGAAGAAAAGAGATATCAACGCCTTAGAAATAAGCAACTTCAATGGGGAAACCTCTAATACATTACATGAATTAACAATTCTTGGATGATACAAATGACAAAACCTCCTTTCTATGTTTAGGAGTCCATGGGGCTACAATGTAATCCTAGTGGGGCCACAATGTAATCCTAGCCAGCCTAACAATAATAATGTAAGGGCACAATAATAACAATATGGTGGTTATAGGGGTACAGCAATAACAATAAGGGGGTTACACTAACAACAATAAGGGAATATACTAGTAATATAGGGACCTAGCAGGTACTCATCAAACCCTTTGAAAAATGGGCTTTGGATTTTGTTGGACCAATCAATCCACCATCAAAACAAAAGAGGTACATTTTGGTTTGCACTGATTATGTCACTAAATGGGTAGAGGCTAAAGCACTTTCTTTTTCTAATGAAAATGTTGTAGTTTCATTTCTCTTTGAGGATATTTTCACTCGTTTTGGTGTCCTAAGGGAAATTGTGACAGATCAGGGATCTCAGTTTACATCCAGAATGGTGCAAAGGATTTTGGAGGAATATATGATCAAACATATAAATTCTACTCCATATAATCCATAATAAAATGGAAAAGTGGATTCCACCAATAAAGTGATCGAAGCAATCCTCACAAATACGGTACATCTACATAGGAAGGATTGGGAAAATAGGCTTCCTGAAGCCTTATGGGCCTACCGGACTACATGGAGGAATACAACAGGACATACTCCCTATGAACTTGTTTATGGGAAGCAAGTCTTGTTTCCAATAGAACTCCGGATCAAAACCTTCAAGACAGCAGTCAAATTGGGACTTGATTTATCAAAAGCTCAAAAGCACAGAATGGAGCAACTTAATGAGCTTGATGAGATCATGCAAGATGTAGTTCAAAGAATCAACATAGTTCAGCAACAAAGGTCCAGATGGCATGATAAGTACATAAAATAAATAAAATTTCCAGCATGATACTGGACACTTTTGTCCGATTCAAAGTTCAAAAACTTCCAAGAAAAATTTCAGACTCATTGGTTTGGACCTTATGAGATCGAAAAAGTCTTTGACAATGGAGCATTCAAGATAAGGACAATTGATGAAGAAAATGTACCTCTTTTTGTAAATGGATATTGACTAAAGGTCTATCATAAACCAATTACAAAGGAGGAATTTATCAAAAAATTTCAAGACAATGCTGATATGAAGTTGGTGAAGAAGAATCCTTCTTCTTCTCCAACTTAGTCTTCTTTTTACTTTTCATATCTAAAAATAAAAAATAAAAAATAAAATTGTTTAAGTATGAAAACCAATCAATGATTGGAATCCTTATACAGAAAATACAAGGTGAAAATCAGAGTTTATTTCTGACATCTTATATTTTCTACCATTCTAAAAAATTCCCAAATTCTTTGTTCCCTTTCTTTTTCAGAAGCAATAAAAGAGTATCTATAGAATTGCTACATTTCTGCAACTCTCGGAATAATCTGCAGCTATCATCACATTCTGCATCTCTGCTACACTTTTTGCAGCCTATTGAAGTAGGACATATTTAACAGAAGCAATTGAAGACCATGTTGAAAAGACACTTGAGGAATCAACACAAAAAGAAGATTAACAAATGTTAGTTCCAAGGTATGTTACAAAATTTATTTAAATAATAAGGTTAAAAAACATTAGTGTATATAATTTGGATGATCATATGTTTCCACATCAAATTTTTCATCATCAAAACTAATTGTACTCAATTCATACCATAAAACCATAACTCACCACTTCATCCATATCATATCCCATAATGATCAAGACCGATTTCATCCATTAATGATTAAGGGTCATATATCATTTTGTAACCCACTTATTCACGTTCCTAAACCCTCGGTCGAATATTTATTTTACCTACACGTCTGTAAAATCTCCTTTCGACATCCTTAACTCAGATCCAAACCCTCAATCCACCTGGTCGAAGAAGAACAGCTTTGAAGGCGAAAACTCCTCATGATAGAGACATGGGTCTAATAGTAAGAACCAAGCGTGTGGGAGGAAAAATCATGTAAGGTTATCCACATATGAAGTCAATTCTCCAGAAGGTACAATGGCTCCATTTCATAGAAAATTTTGATGGTTTCCATAGGGAGGTCACCAAATCCTTCGCAAGAGCCTTTGACGGGACAGAGGTAGAAATTGGAGACATAAAGTTTTCAGCGACAGATTCCTTCATTGAAAAGGCCACAGAACTTCCAAAAACCGATGAAAGATGGTTCAAGAACAGAGAAATTCATGGAGAAGAATGGAATATTTTTTCTGAAAAATCCAGGTATGGACACTACTATTTTTCAGAAGGGAATTCCCAGTATGAAACTTAAGAACAAATGGAGAAACATGTTGTTAATTATTCAAAAATTTATTACTTGTGAGGGTAGATTTGGTTGTATGTTTGTCTACCATGGAAGACTGTTAATGAATTTCCTGAAGGACGGAGAAATAAACCTCCCATACTTCCTATTGAACATCTTAAAGAAAATGTCAGGAACTATGTAGAAAAGGATTGTGTCGATAGACAATACCATGTATCATCATGGACTTTCCCTATAATATGGGAAGCTTTTGATCAAACTCATCCTTCAACTAGATGGGGTTTTTTGAAGATGGGTTGAATCATTCGGCCGTTTTTTGGGAGAGCACAAACTCATACCAAGAAATGCTTAAATGCATGTACACAGTTAACCTTTTATGAATATAAAGAGTTCAATTTTTTCTTTGGAAAAAAATGTATCATCATGGACTGATAAATATACTCATTGAATTTCATTTAAAGAGTATATGAGACTCATGGGAAATTTTCCTAATTAGGAATAATTTTCAAGAAGAAGCACAGGAACATCCTAAGGTTGATAAGACCAAAAGAAGCAGAAGGAGAAAGGTTGATACCTACATTGAAGACAAGAACTCACCTCAACCACATCAAGAAGAAGAAGAAATCACCATTGCATAATTACCGAAGAAAAAGAAATAGAATGGTTACAAAAAGAGAGGTAATGAAAAGGAAAAGGGAAAAGTTATAAACTCGAAAATCTTAAGACCTCCATAGCCAAGGAGAAGTTATAGACTTCGTAAATCCCTGAAGAAGACATCCCCATAGGAAGTAGAGTTTTTTTATTTAGATGAAGAGCCTCGAGTACCATCACCTATTACTGCCTCTCCTATACACAGTCCTATACACAGACTAAGCAGAAGGACCCCAGAAATTGACCCGGCACAACAGGAGATTTATCACTACATTGATTCCTTGGAAAAGAGACATGCAAAAGAAAATCCAAGTGTTGAAGAGTAGCCTACTAGTCCACAAGAACCTCTAGTAAACACTTTGAAGCAAGAAATCTATGAACTAGAGATATTGAACAGGCACATCAAGAAAGAAAATGAATCTCTGAAGGAACATAATCGCTTAGAAAAGGTTATAAGTGACAATAATATTCTACATTTGGGGCTATGGTATAAAAAGAACAAGAAACTGAAGAAAAGGAATAGCTTTCTGAACAGAAAAGTCATCAATTTGAAGTACAAACTCCTCATGAAGAAACCAAGAATGGAAATCACTTCTAAGAAATGAAAGAAGATGAAATTGGATGTACTGGTAGAGGTATCATAACAAATGTAGTAAAAGGTGAAGGCTCGCAATTTTGGGAATTACAAGAGGACATGCAATGGTCTCTTAGTGGGGGTATGTTGAACCTCAAAACTGTTCCTATTTTGACATATTTTTCCACCATATTTTATTCCTTTTTCAAAAATCCATAAACTCAATCAGTGATAATTGACATATTTTACATTTGAGAAGGCATTTTGATGATATCTATGTTATATTATAATGTTTTTTATTATTTAGATGAATTATTGTAATTAGCTACAGAATTTGTGCAATTTTGTAGCTAACCTTTGTTTCTACAGCCACCGTTATTGTTTGACAGGTTTCGAGAAGTAAATGGAGAAGCGAGTCATATGGGTAGCTTTGAAATGGTCCATATATGGATCTTATTCTACGTACCTGTTCAATTTTGATAAGGATCATGCCTACACTCGCGTTCAAAGCTCAATCAATAGAAGGAACGATATCAACGAATGAATATTCTCGATTTTCTCTTACTTAGCAAATAGAGAAAGAGATATGAAGACTTTTCTTCTAAATAGACTTCTAGTCTTAGCTTTATTTTTCTTTCCATAGGCGAAATTGTCTCAGACATTTAATTCAAAAACTTGTATAAATATCAGTCTGTTGAAATCGGGAATAGGCTTGATTTTGTGATAATATTGTGATACGTTTTTAAATTGTGTTTTATTAATGAAGAAGACCAGTTCCAAATCATTAATGCGCAGATAGCCTAAGTATATTTTACACTCGTTTTGTTGCAGAGGGCCCCTGCACGGAAAGGAGGTTTTTATAGTCATTTCGTAGTTTAGATTACTGTCATTTTCATAGCTTAATTTCATGTTGATTCGTAGTTTAATTTACTATCATCTCATAGCTTAATTACTCTTCATTTTGTAGTTTAAATTCTTCTTGATTCATAGTTAATTTCTCGTCAACTCATAGTTTAGTTCCTCGTCATTTAATAGTTATATTCTCATTATTCATAGCTTAATTTCTCACTATTTCATAGTTTAATTTCATGTCAAAAAGTTTTTAAATTTTTTCTGAATCAGTTGTTTACATTTATAGTTGACTGTTAGATCTTATGCTCGCCTAAATCATTTCATGAATGTGACTCTGTCATATTCCAATTGAATATATTCTTGCATTTTATTACACAGCAACCATAGGATTTAAGATTAGACATTTTATTTTACGCAATAGATACTTTGTCATTTCTTGCTTGCCTTAGTTAAATTTGATTTCAATTAGCACAGTTAGTTCAATTTCATAGTAATAGATTTTATGTTTTCGTTCCATGGAATGTAGAATAGAGTTAGATTAAAGTTATATGTTGATAATTTTTAGATATATTTAAAACTAGGACAGAGTTAGATTAGAATTACATTTTGTTCATTTCAAATAGATTTAAAATTAGATCAGATGCTCTGTTTTCATAGAATTAATGTTCTCAATTGATAAAGTAGGATATGGTTTTATTTTTATGTTGGTAGATAGAATTTCATTTAGATATCAGTAGAATTCAATAAGATTTAGAACAATCTTTTGTTTAAATGCAGAATCAATTTAATTAAGATATTTTACATAGATATTTTTCCGGCATAGAATAGTCTAACATAGCTCCGATTTTAACCATCCATAGATTGATTTATTTTTATGCAATATAGATTAGTTAATTAACACTTCCTTTTCTTCCTTATTTAAGATTTTATATTTCATTCATTTCATTAAGAGTAATTTGTAAATCAATTCCTTTTTCTTAGAATAAAAATAAAACTTCCTTTTCTTCCTTTAAGATTAAGTTTTCATCATTAAATTTCTTTCAGATTTAGTTGTTCCTTAGCATTTAAAGATTTCTTTTAAAATCTTAGATTTCATTCCTTAGATCAATTTAGTTCTTAACATTAGGCATAAAATACAAACCCCAAAAAAAAACAATATATAAAAATACACAACGAAGTAAGAAAGAAGGGCATCTAAGCAGATATAGTGCACCACACTTCATCAGATTACTAACCTTGCTCGATAATTTATGATAGCAAGTTAAGAAATTAAATTGACTAAACACATGGTCTAGTAGAAATAAAACTTTTGTTGCTCTAAGTACTTATGAAGTTGAGTATATAGTTGCATGTTAATCTTGTTGTGAAGGTGTGTGGCTTCAAAAGTTGTTGACTAGTTTGTTTGATCAAGTGTTGGAATCGACCATTATATATTATAATAACCAAAGCTATGTGAATATTTCTGAGAACTTGATGTTCCATGACAAGTCGAAGCACATTGAGATTAAGTATCATTACATCCAGAATATTGTCTAGAGGGGAGCTGTGAGAATTGATTATTTCCCTACAGATGAGCAAGTTGTTGATGCATTGACAAAGTCGTTGTCTTGGATTAAGTTTGTTTATTTTAGAAAACAACTTGAAGTTGTTAAGAACCCCTCTCTAAGAGAGAGGGAGAATTGATTGTATAGCATCATATGTGGGTAGTCTTCTTTAGGCTGAGGTTGTGAGACCTTTGGATTAGTTGAGAATATTTTCACTCCCTTAGGTCATGATGATTGTGAGACCAATTCGTTCGGGGAAATTGTATTTGTGATCTCTCCCTTAGGCATTTGTTATGATACCCATGGATTGGTCGGGGAGATTAATCTCGATTTCTCTCCCTTGGGCAGTTGTTATGAGACCCATGGATTGGCCGAGGAGATTAATCTCAAGTTCTCTCCCTTAGGTTGTGGGTCGTGATACTATATAGTTGAGGATTGAGATAGTGATTCCTCCCTTAGGTTGTGGGTTGTGATACCTTATGGTCGAGGAGATGCATTGAGATGTTTTAGATGCTATTTATATTTCCTTATAATGAGACTAATTATCTCTCCCTTAGGTTGTGGGATGTGAGACATATGGATTGGTTGGGGAGATTTATATTGATAGAGAGAGAGATACTTGTACTTGTTATCTTTTCCTTAGGTTATGGGTCGTGAGACCTATGGATTGGTTGGGAAGATTGATCTTGAGAAAGAATGAAAATTACCTCCCTAAATAAGAGTGAATGTTGAAAAATGGGTAGGTATGGTCAGTATTTTCATTGGAAATTAATGGATAAAAATCGTATTTGTATGTTTTATCAAGTCAACTTCAAGAAGGACAAGTTGGCCCCACATGTTTGAAAATTCACCTCCTAACTCACATATAAATAAGACATTGTTGGAGCTCATTTGGCACACTTCTCATCCATCACATTGATCTGAAATCACATAGATACATCCACACATTCGAAGGAGTCAAAAGGTGTCTTTTTCTATCTGTGTTGACTAGCTTGTTTTCCATTGTTTGACCAATGTTGAGTTGGGCTAATTGGCATCTGTTTAACTAAGTTTTTGACTATCTTGGAAGGCAAAATATTGAAGAGACTCATTGACCTTGTTTGACTGCATCTTCATCTTTGTTTCTAGGCTCATTGACTTGGGTTAACCACATGCTTGACTGAGGCTTTGACCAGCTATTTCAAAGGTTTGTTGACCGAGGTGTTGACTTAATTTTAGCCTCTTGTTCAGAGCTTCCACAAGATGAAATTCAACCCTATTGTTGTAGACCTATACTTTGAACATAATTGGATTTTCTCTCTCTTTGTTGACTGGTTTTGATTTGGATATTTTGAGGTCATACTTTTGGAATCTTGTTGGAACATTCTAATGTACTATTGATCAAAAAAAATTCTCTCTCGTAAGGAAAGATTGGTTGGGTTTTCCCCTTGTGGGTTTTTCCCTAGTTGTGAGCCTAATTTTGGTGTCTCTTGTCTCTAGTTCTACTGTTTAATGTGATCCCTACTGCTCTATTAATGAAATTGAGTTGTTGAAGTTTTTCATTTATAGTTTCTTAATTATTAAAATGTTAAAATAAGATTGATTATATCATTAGAAGTAGTTATCAATTGTCAAAAACTATACTAGTCTTGATTGCACTAAAAACTCAACACTTTGGAATATCTCCCTATGACACGTGGCATCCACCTATACATAACTATGACATTTGGATGGAATTGACTAGATAATGATGATTGAGCAATTATTTTGTGACAAAGGACAAAATTTTACTCTCTCCGCAAATTGCACAAATTTCATGATTCTCTGTGCTTAATACATGAACAAATTAATGGGGGTTTTCTTTATAAATGCATTGAAATCTATTACAGGCACACTAAGGATCATGCTAAAAAACTCCAACATGTTATTCCTTAATGAGAGATATGAATTTAGTACAAGGATAATTTTTTCTCCAACTACGTGGGTTGTTAGTTTTATCAACAACCTTTCTATTTTATATTTACAACTAATTAAAATTCACAATAATCCCAAAGGACTATGGTGCCAAACATTCCCCCCCTTAATATGAAGGGGTGTTTGTGAGACCAAGCACCATTCTCAACTTTTCAATTTTTTCTCTTCCAAGTGCTTTGGTGAAGATGCATACAATTTTTTCATTCGAGGAACAATTTCTTAAAGGAATAGTTTTGGCCTCTACATGGTATCAAATCAAATGATACTTATTGTTGATGTACTTTGTTCAATCATGGAATTTTGGATTCTTAGCCAACTTAATTGTAGAAGTATTTTTGACAAGTAGGGGAGTTGATTTCACTTGTTTCTCGTGCAAGTCTTCAAGTATTTTCCTGAGCCACACAATTTCCTTTATTTCTTCTGTGGTCACCACAAATTCTGCCTCTATTGTGGAATCTATTGGAACTGATTATTTGCATGACCTCCACAAGACAATTTTTGATCCTTGGCTCATCAAATATACTAAATTTGATGCTCCATTTTCCTTGTTGATATCGAATTCTAAATAATAATGTGCAATAAGACTAAATTCATCCACCTTGGTGTACTTTATTCCATAATCTTGATTTCCCTTTAAGTATCCCAGGACTCTTTTTGCAACAAACCAATGTCGCTAACATGATTTTTGCAAGAATATAAAAAGGGTGCTCACAACATATGATATATTTGGCTTGGTTGTGGTGAGGTAGATGAGACTTCGTACAATTTGTTTTTACTTGGTTGCATCCTCAAATTAATTCCCTTCTTTCGATGTAAGCTTCAAGTTTTGCTCCATTGATGTGGCGAGAGAGCTATATTCTTCCATGCCAAATATGTTCAATAGTTCTCCAATGTAATTTTGATGGGAAATGAATGTGTATTATGGATTTTGATTGAATTCAATGCCCAAGTTATAATGAACTTGTCCCAATTCTATGATTTCAAAACCTTTCCTCCAATATTTCTTCACAGATGCAATATAAGTTTCAATGTTTCTAGTAATTAATATATCATCTACATATACTAAGAGATACATAATTTTTTTCCAACCTTTTTGACAAACAAAGATGCATCACCAAGATTGTAGTGTTTGAAATTTAGCTTCAAAATATGCTCAATTATCTTTTCATACAATTCTTGTGATGTTTGTTTTAGACCATATAAGGATTTAATGAGCTTGCATACCTTTTGTTCTTGTCCCTTTACAACAAAACCTTTAGGTTGAGACATAGAAACATTTTCTTTCAAATCCCCATTCAAGAAAGTTGTATTCATGAACATTTTATGGATTTAAATCCATTCTATGTTGCCAAAGATAATATGGTTCGTATGGTCACTCATGTTGTTGGGGGAGCGAAGGTTTCCTCATAGTAAACATCTTCTTTTTGTGCAAATCCTTTTGCCACAAGCTTTGATTTTTGCTAGACAAGTGAGTCATATTATTTACATTTTTTTAAGACCCACATGTAGCTAATTAGTTTGGTTCCATATGGAGGGTCCACCAACTTCCAAGTTCCATTTTTTATGAGTGCATCATAATCCTTATGCATGGATTCTTAGCATTCATCATGAGAAGTAGCTTCTTTGAAGGAACTAGGTGTTAGCGTAAGAAGTCACTCCTTGATTGCTTAAGGAGTAAGCCTTACACATCATAGTTCATTTAAAATTTAAAAAGGGGTTGTTTGAGTTGTGGGATGGCTTTCTCAAATATTTTGAAATTATTTTATCTTCTTTTAGACATCCATGCATTTGCCAAGCTGTGGAAAGTATAAATTGTGTGGGTAAAATGTAGTATAGGGAGCAGAGTACACAAATGGAAGAAAGATGAATAGTTGGTACCTATTTCAGGAAATATTCCTATCCCAAATCAATCACACAGCTATCGTTATGGCCTTTAACACAAACTATGTTTATGCAAAGCAAACAACACTTTGAAAATAGATTGCATGTATAAAGTATTCCACAAATCCTTTATGAAACCTTCACTGACATGTTCTATTACACACATATAACTTGTAGAAAATTGAAAGTAGATAATTTACTGTTAAATCCTTAACAGCTTCTCACTCACACTTCACTAGTTGCTGCAATTTATATTTTAGAAAAAATTAACAAAGAAAAGATGCACACCACACATTAGATGTTCCTTGAATCACAAAATACTCTATCATGAAGAAAAAAGGTTTTTTCTATTATTTTCAGTCTTCAAGTAGACTAACATCCAGCCACACTTATAGTATTTACAAGTGCTATATATAGCAAGAGAGGAACCAACGCCATCTCTTCTAAAAAGAAAGAAACATTAATTCTAACATAACACATGTGTCAAAAGACATTGCATCCTTATCTCCTTGAAATCTAATAGAAAGGATAGATTGAGAAAGAAGAAGAGAAGAATTATGGGCTAGAATGATGAGTGTGTTGTCATGCTGCCCCTTTTTCTGCTGAATTCTCTCCTTGTGTCTTGGGTCTTTAATAGACATGTAACCCCCTGCTTGCTGATATATATCAAAAATATCATGTTCTTAAGGCGGAAATGACCATGACTTAACCAAATAACAACTAACTGACATTAAGGATCTGATTTTCTCCAGGTGTTTGTTGTACTTCAAAACTTTAATAAAGCTTGTTAATCTTCAGTTGGTGGCATGTATATGCGTAACCATCTAATCAGTCACTACATTAAAAAATCTCGCATCGGTAGTTTAGGAGCGGAGGACATAAAGCAACAATAAAATGATTCGCAATTTGCGATTGCGCTGTAAGTGATGTGGCGGTAAGGTGGGTCCTACCAATCACATCAGGGGTTTTTAGGAGCGTGCAACATAAAGCGGTAACACAGTGGTGGAATTGCAATGAAATATATCGCAATCACAAGACAGAGGGGTTATCACAAATCAGGGATCGGAGCTTATCACATATCGCAATCAGAGGATGATCTCAATTTGCAATCGGAGGGGGAAACATGGATGGTTAGCAATAGGATTTTCCATATGCGATAAGTGAAATGTTGTGGCAAGGAAATGGGTCCTAGTGTTATCGCAATCGGGGGGGTTTTGGAAGCGGAAGCAGATGGTAACAAAGGAATTGCGAAATGGCGATTGCGAAATAAGGTAAGGTGGGTCCATAAAGCAATATGATAGTGCGGTATGACATGGCGGTAGGCAGGTCCCATCGTTATCGCAATATTGGATTTAAGGAGGCGGGAGTAAGTGAATGCACCGAGAATTTGCGATTTGTGATGAAGTAGGTCCCATTAATGGTTTTAAAGCAGAAAAGCGATAAATAATAGAAAAGTAATAAAGTGGCCCAAAGCATAACAAAGGAGTTTTGAACTTTAATCCTAAAATAAAACTATGGAATGGACTTATGACTTAGCAATAAATTGTGCTAACATTGGCTCGATAGGGGATAGAGCTCTCCATGTGAGGCTCTAAAAAAAAAATTTAGTTTTAGTGCCTTGTCATTGGGCTATGGAGTCTTATTATGAAACACACTAGTATTTATAGTGAACTTAGGCTACCAACAGCCTTAGTAAAAGAATTTTTTGAGAAAGCCCCCACTGAATGGGCCTCCAAACAGTTCTGCTCCATCAAGATGTTACAACTCAAAAGTATTATTCTGCAAAATTTTTGAGATCCAAAAAGGACCAAGCCACAAAGCATCAAACTTGGAATGCTTACCTGGGTCATATATGAATGTTCCCCAAGGAGTAGTGAATGTTTTCTTCTCTTGATCTTCCGGCCAAACTAAAACTTGATTGTACCTGAAGAATCCATCTTGCATGGAAATTATGTCTGAACCAGTTATCTTTTGAAGAATATGCTCCATCTTTGGCAATGGATAGTTATCTTTCTTGGAGAATTTGTTAAGATTTCTGAAATCTACACATAGTTTGAATTCACCAATATTCTTCCTTACTGGAACTACATTAGAAACCCAATCTAAATATCTCAATGGAATGATGATTTTGGCATCCAAAATTTTCTTAACTTCCTTCTCCATGACTAGTAACAATAGTGGATTGGTTTTCCTTAACTTATGCCCGAATGGCTTAGTACCATCGTTCAATGGTATCCTATGCTCAATGATAGTTGTATCATCTGTCTTAATATATTCATATCTCCAGGAAAAAACATCAAAAAATTCATAAAACAGCTTGTGGTATTCATCTTTAATTTCTTCTCATAAAACTTTTGACAACTTCACATACCTTGGTTCTTTTTCTGTGCCCAAATTGAAATCATCCAAATCTATTTCTATTTCAGCCAACTGTGGTTTGACTGAGACATCATTATGATCAAAGAGCTTCTCAAGTGGTATTAACCCCTTGGGAATATGATTGGTAGGCAATTGAATGATAGGTTGATCAGCAATCTGTTTTTGCAGATTTTTGGTGTCTTGCAAATCAATATCATTCTTCATGATATCTTCATCTTGATCAATATTTAGGACAACAAAAACTTCAGCAGCTTCAATGAATCTTGTAATCTCATGATCATATTCAAACACTCTCCAATGCTTGACATTATCAGGAATGCTAGGTTTGAACCTAACTTCCACTTCATATTTCAGCTTCATAGGTATTGGAATCTTGAATGAAATTGTTGAAATATAAAGTGAGTCAGCCAAAATATTTCTTTCTCTTGGAACAAAAGAAATGTTAAAATCCAAGAATGAATCTTCTACAATGCTCCGTATTACATTTTGGTAATCTTTGAGTCTGGGATGCTTAGTTTGATAAACATTTCTAATTTGCTGAATGATAAGTTCAGCATCTCCAAAAACAGAAATTTCTAAAATATTCATGTCCTTCGTTGTTCTTAAACCAATTAGAAAAGCTTCATACTCAGCCACGTTGTTAGTTGCTTCAAATTCAAGTTTGAAATAAAAAGTAGAGCTATCTTTAAAAGGATAAATGAGAACTATTCCTGCACCAGCTCCTTCTTTAAAACATGAACCAACAAAAAACATTTGCCATGGATGTGAACCTTCATGACTATTCTGTTTTTCAGCAAGCTTCAAAATCTAAAAATTTTCTGTATATAGGATAGAGTTATCCATATGTAAAATACTTGAACCAACATCAGTTTTTATAACATAAATTAGATGATTAGTTTATTCTTTGTTGTCACTAATGATATATGCCAGTTGAGATTCTCTATAAAGTCTTCTTTGTTCTCCTCCAAAAATAGGGACGGTAGCATAAGTGAGATCCATTTGCAATGTTCCTCCCAACCTTCTAATCTATGACCTAGAAAGTAACATGCCAAATCTAGGAGGAATGTCAGCTACAACAATATCCATCACCATTCCTCTCATGGGTAACTTAAAAAGTCTTACTGCAAGGTATTTGATGACACCAAGGCATTGAACTTTCTGAGAATCAAAGGAGTAGATATATTGATACTCTCTAGTTACCATAAGACCTAGTTCATCCATGACTATCTTGGGCATTAAATTATGTGAGGCTCTGGAGTCCATTAGGAAATTATGCAAGATCTTTTCATGAATATTCCGATAGAGATAGAAAGGAGGGGTAGATTCATCTCTGTCTTCTACCAATGGACCTAAGATAATGGTGGGTTTATCATCTTGAAGGTTAAAAAAATCATAAGCTACTTCGGTAGGTGGGGGTTGAAGATATTTCATAAAGGTCTTTTTGAAATCATCATTTTTCATAAGCTCTACAAGAGGAACATGAACCTTTATCTTTTGAATTTCATTCTCAAAATTAAAAACAGGGGGCAGTTTCTTGGCAATTTTTACCTCAAGTGAAGGATTATTGACTGCTACCGGAAATTCCGGTAATTTATGTTTTTCAAATTGTTTTTCAGGTGGAATTTTTATGCATCCTTATTCTTCTTGGGTTGTGCAACCGGCTATGGATTATCATCAATCTTCTTTGATCTGATATTATATCTGCTTTAATGATTAGCTGCAATCATGGAATGATCAGGAAATAATTCAGTATTCTGAGTATATGACATGAAATCTTCATACTCTGCTTGTGTAAGATGAATCAACCCTTCTTTGTCTCTTAGAAAATTTATATCGGCAGCCTTTTCCAACCTTTCAGATTCCTCTTCATCTTCAAAAACAGCATTTTGTAAAGGAGGCTGAACTTTTTTATCATCAACCTCTCTCCTCTCTCGCTGCAAATTTGAGGAACATTAGGTCTTCTAAATTGCTACCTATTAGGAAGATCAAATGAAACATTTCTGGTAGTATCTGGTATTGCTTCCATCTTGAGCTTGGACATCTCAATATTCAATGACTTGACCATCTTGGTCAACTCATCTAACTTAGGATCAATGTCTGAAGTTCCTGAAGTAGAAAATTCATCTTTTTGCTTTATTTTTTCTCTGTCAATCCCTCCTCTGAGCCTATCAGCTACTAACACATTAGATTCTACCTCCAGTGCATTGTCCTGCATTTGCATTAGTGTTGCAGACCTTCTTTCTCTCAATAATAAACAAAAATTAGTATCAAAGACACCAACATAAGTGATTTTAGTTGAAGCTTTAGTAGGCTTGATTTCAATATGTATTTTGCTATACATCTTATTGAATCTCTTGGAAAAAACAGAAACTGATTCTCCCTGTTTTATTTTTATTGCACCAAATTCAGTGATATAATATAGAAAATCTTTCTTATCACCCCATTTCCTTAAAAATTTGTCATCTAGGCTTTCAATTCCAGTGATGCTACCAGCTTTCAAAGATCTGAACCATTTTCTTATATCACCCTCAAGACTCTGAACAAAAACTCTCATCCAGACATCTTCATGCTCAATATTTAGATTGTCAGCATAGGCATAAAAATCAGCAAGGTGTTCTTCAGTTGTTACCTCTCCCTCACCACTAAACTTAGGCATGTACTTGAGATAATCTCCTGTAGGAAATGCATTCATAGGCTGAGGTAATACCAAAGGGGCATACCTAGCAGCAACAATTGCATCCATTCGGTTAGGGGGTAGGTTTGGACCTACCATGGTGTGATTTGTTGGGATTTGTGGAACAGCAAATGATGAAGCACCAGCTTGTGATGTAGGTACTATTTTTTGGTTGGAAAAAAAGGGAGGTACAGGATTTTCTGCAAAATCAAGGGATAAATTTTGTAGGACTTCTTTAGAAACAACCTTTGAGAAAATAGTAGTAGTAGCAGCAAACTTTCATTTACTCTTTTTCTTAATTAGATTTTCAGGGTCTGAAACTGGGATTCTCAAAGGGGAATATGGGTTAGCCCTAGTTCTAGTCCTTCTAGTTTTCATAACTTCTCAATGGAGTCGCCAGGTGTAAAGAAGTCTAAAAAGATAGCTGGAATTGTACACCTCAGAACCGGACTTATAAGTTTGTCATTCACCCAGGGATAAACTTCAATTCACCTCCCTGGCAACAGTGCCAAAGATGTTAGCATAAGAATTCACTCCTTGACTGCTTAAGGAGTAAGCCTTACACATCATAGTTCATTTCAAATTTAAAAAGGGGTTGTTTGAGTGGTGGGATGGCTTTCTCAAATATTTTGAAATGATTTTATCTTCTTTAAGACATTCATGAATTTGGCAAGTTGTGGCAAGTATAAATTGTGTGGGTAAAAGGTAGTATAGGGAGCAGAGTACACAAATGGAAGAAAGATGAATAGCTGGTACCTATTTCAGGATATATTCCTATTCTAAATCAGTCACACAACTATGACTATGGTCTTTAACACAAAATATTTTTATGCAAAGAAAACAACACTTAGAAAATAGATTAAATATATAAAGTATTCCACAAATCCTTTATGAAACCTTCACTGACATGTTCTATTACACACATATAACTTGCAGAAAACTAAAAGTATATAATTTACTGTTAAATCCTTTAACATCTTCTCACTCACACTTCACTAGTTGCTGCAATTTATATTTTAGAATAAATTAACAAAGAAAAGATACACACCACACATTAGATGTTCCTTGAATCAAAAAATCCTCCAACATGAAGCAAAAAAAAAAAACTTCTATTATTGTCAGTCTTCAGGTAGACTAACATCCAACCACACTTATAGTATTTACAAGTGCTATATATAGCAAGAGAGGAACCAACTCCATCTCTTCTAAAAAGAAGGAAACATTAATTCTAACATAACGCATGTGTCAAAAGACATTACATCCTTATCTCCTCGAAATTTAACAAAAATGACAGATGGAGAAAGAAGAAGAGAAGAATTATGGGCTGGAATGTTGAGTTTGTTGTCATGTTGCCCCTTTTTCTATTGAATTCTCTCCTTGTGTCTTGGGTATTTAATAACCATGTAGCCCCCTACTTGCTAATATATATCGAAAATATCATGTGCTTGAGGTGGCAATGACCATGACTGAACCAAATAACAACTAACTGACATTAAGGGTTTGATTTGCTCCAGGTGTTTGATGTACTTAAAAACTTTAATAAAGCTTGATAATATCCAGTTGGCGGCATGTATATGCGTAACCATCTAATCATTCACTGCATTAAACCATCTTGCATCAATATTTTAGGAGCGGAGGACATAAGGCAATAACAAAATTATTTGCAACTTACGATTGTGCGGTAAGTGACGTAGTGGTAAGGTGGGTCCTACAAATCGCATCGGGGGTTTTTAGGAGTAGGCAACATAAAGCAGTAACACAGTGGCAGAATTGCAATGCGATATATCGCAATCGCAAGACGAAGGGGTTATCACAAATCGGGGATCAGAGCTTACCACATATTTCAATCAGAGGATTATCGCATTTCACAATCGTAGGGGGAAACACTGATGGTTAGCAATAGGATTTTTGATATGCGATAAGTGAAGTGATGTGGCAAGGAAATGGGTCCTAGTGTTATCGCAATCGGGGGTTTTTTAGAAGCGGCAACAGATGGTAACAAAGATATT
Source organism: Pinus albicaulis (assembly GCA_034641835.2). Classification (NCBI taxonomy): domain Eukaryota; kingdom Viridiplantae; phylum Streptophyta; class Pinopsida; order Pinales; family Pinaceae; genus Pinus; species Pinus albicaulis. Next base: position 12,565 of record JAXQQM020081161.1, on the reverse strand, counting down.
GCGAAAAAAGGTAAGGTGGGTCCATAAAGCAATATGATAGTGCAGTATGACATGGCAATAGGCGGGTCCCACTGTTATCGCAATCGGGGATTTAAGGAGGCAGGAGTAAGTGAATGCACCGATAATTTGCGATTTGCGATGAAGTAGGTCCCGTTAATGGTTTTAAAGTGGAAAAGCGATAAATAATAGAAACGAAATAAAGTGGACCAAAGCATAACAGAGGAGTTTTGAAATTTAATCCTAAAATAAAACTATGGAATGAACTCATGACTTAGCAAGAAATTATGCTAACACTAGGTTCAAAGCCAATGGTCAAATTTAGTTCACAAGTATATAAAATTTTTGTGTTATCCACATCACTTGAATTTGCACCTCCATTGTCAGCAGAACTCCTAGTTCCAGTATTTCCAATCTCATTGCGATGGGCACTTTCAAGTGTCTTGATCAACCACTTTGGTCATTTTGGAGAAGGATTAGATGGCTCCTCTGAGGGAGTGGCATCATCAATGTTCAACTTCTCATTTTTTCCAATAACATCATCCAAATCTGATGAGATGTTAGGAACTTCTTCATGAGGAGGAGTTGATTCTACAGAGGGATATTTCAAATATTGACCCAAAATTGGGTTCCCCCTTCAACATTTGGAATCTCATTGTCAAATCCTTGATATGTATTCATCAGAGAAATTTTTTATAGACTATCAATTTGTCTATCAACAGATTCATTGCTTTTAGTGGACTCAACGAATATGAAATTTACAGAAAATATGAATTTCTTCTTTGCCTCATCATAAAGATGATAGACCTTGGTGGTATCTGAGTACCCTGTGAAAAATCATTTACAACTCCTTGCATAATTTTTTTTCTCTATTATTTTGGAATCAAGGCATAGCAGGTGGAGTCAAAAACCCTGAGATGCATAATGGAAGGGGTGTGGCCATACCACATTTCGTAAGAAGTCTTGTTTTGAAGAGCATGTGATGGACATTTATTCTTTAAATAGACTACCTACAAAACTACTTCAGCCCAAAACATCAATTTTACATGCTTAAAGAACATCATGGAGCGAACCATATTCAACAATGTTTTGTTCATCCTCTTAGCTACACTATTTTGTTGAGGATTGTATGGAACTGTTGTTTGATGTTAGATCCCATGTTGTTGAAGATAGGATTCAAAATCATTAATATTATATTATTTGAAATTATCCATATGAAGGGCACCAATATTAGTTTTTGCTTCATTTTCAATCCATACATGAAAGTTTTCAAATGTCTAAAATGCTTTAGACTTATATTTCAACAAAGATACCCAACACATTCTGGTGAAATTATTATTAAATGAAAAGATGTATTTATTTCTATTTACATAATATATAGGCATAGGACCAAACAAATTTGAATAATTCAAGCCAAGTTTTCTACATGCTATAGAATAGGAGTCATGGAATGGTTGTTTGTTATGTTTTCCAAGAATGCAGGAGGAACATTGCTTTAGTTTTCTAGGAATAGTTGGAAGACCATTAACACCATTATTTTTCATCAAATGAAGATTTTCATAATTAATATGTCCAAATCTAGTATGTCATATAAGTCTTGAAGACATTGTACCTTCATTATGTTGAGTGAGATGGGAAAAAATGTTTTGCAAAAGATGTGAATTCCCCATTTAGCATCAACAAGCTATTTTATTCCTATCCAATCATCACAATCTTGTTGTTGGAATTCCTCCTTATCTCAACATTTCCATTAAAAATATGAATGGAGTGTCCTTGTTGGAAAATGTGCACAAGGGATATCATGTTCCTTTTCAACTTAATAAAATAGAGAAAATAATGTAGGAAAAAATATGATAGTCCACGCAGTTCGAGTCTTAATATATCAATCCCTGAAGGCTTGAGATTGGATCTATCAACAAATTATACCACACCATCTATGTTTTCATCAAACTGATCAAATGATTCTCTCTTAAATGTCATGTGGCAAATGGCACATGTGTCAAGTATCCATGTGTCTCTCCAAGAAGTAGATGCAATGTTAAAAAAATCCTCATTCAAACCAACATTACAGTGAGCAACAATATAATGAGTTGATTTTTGTGTGTATTTTGGTGCGTTACTTTTGCTTGTTTTGGATATTTTTATTTTTATTCTTGTTCTTTAATATTCTCCCATGGAATTCTTCATGTTTTTGCATGTCCTTTTCTTCCACAATGGACACAATGAAAATCAAGTCTCTTTGTCTTATTATTTATATACCCCCCCCCCCCAACTTCCCCCCTCCCCCCTTAAAATCAAGTTATTTCTCCCGTGTCATACTTTATCATTGTCTCCTCTAGCATAACCAATATTTCCTTTTTAGGAAACACATATAGTTTCTTCACTGGACTGTGATGCTTGCTTCTTCTTTCCAAAGTATTTTGCTCCTTCTGCAGCCTTCTCACCAGGGAATCAAATGTCATGGTTTTTATATGGCCACTTGCTTGTAGAGATTATAGGTAGTGAGAGTAGGTAGGATAAAGGACCTTCATTAAGGATGTGAGAGTCAAGTCTATCTTAACTCTAGTGTCATATATGTCATGCATCATAGTTTTGATTTCTGAGGCTAGTGCCATGGGGTCATCATATTTCGATTCCAAGCTAAAAAGCTTCACAAGCAGTTGTATGATTTCTAATTCTAAATGAGAATCATACATATATTTAAAAAGTTTAAGTGCACCATATGAATCATTGACTAAGACATCATGTCTTCTTATCTCCCCATTTATTGTAGCATTGAAGAGGGAAAAATATTTCTTTTCGTTGCACTTCCAGATGGCAATTTATTTGACATATGTAGGCTTGGCTATTCATTCCTCCTTTTTCTTCACTTCCATTCCAAATTCATTGTCATCCTTTCATGTGGCTTCTCCTTCGCAAACTCCATCTCATAGATCATTAAAAATGAGTGTGCTCTTTATCTTTATAAGTCACTCTACACAGTTTTTTAGAGAAAAATGGAAACCATGACGCTATTGAGAAGGGGGATGAATCATTAGTGTGGCCAAATGATACAATTCATCACAAACTACACTTTTCAATCACTTTAACAATTATTCATGGATCAAAAACACAACTCAATCATGTAGAAAATAACATCGATAACATGTGCAACATATACACAAGACATCAATATTATTTTTATTACATGCTTCAACTTGATTACATAATTTCCCCAAGAGCTTCTACTTGTAGGTTTATCAGCTACTACTAAAAGGAACTTCTATCACTACTTGTTTATCAACTACTAATGAAAGGTACCTCTGCCCTTGCTCATTTACCAGTATTCATGGGAAGGGACTCTTTCCCCTACTCATTTATCGGTCTTTGTTGAAAGGTATTGTTTCCCCTGAACATTTACTAGCACCCACTAGATGGAGATTCAACCCCTGGTCTGCAAGCTACCACTTGTTGGCCTTGTTGATCCATATTTAATTTATTTCATACTAGAACCAAGAGAGCTCTTACTTGATAATCAAACACTGCAACTGCTCACCAAGGCCACCATACAAACACCTTCAGCAATTTCACATTATCGATGCAAACACCATCATAAATATCTTATTATTGATGCAAAACACCACCACTTTCAACAATCTATCATTACTTAATATACCATTCACCAAGCTCTATACACCAGCAACAATTTCTTAAAAACACCTTTTAGATACCCAGATTGGTCTCTGATTCACCCTTGATGCATATCACTATCATGCATCATGTTGCACCAACATGTATCACACACATTATGCAATACTCTTGCCACCCCATTAACTTTTGCTGCTCAAATTCTTCTTTTAAATAATTTTGGACTGATATTTTTTAATTTATCTTTAGTTATCTTGTTGTCAAATATGATGCATGAATTAATATTTTTTTCCTTTGTCCTGTTAATTTGAGTCCTCTGACTATTCACCAACTTTTTGATTCCACTACTACTATTCAAAACTCAAACTCTGAGTTTTCTATTGTTTTCTTACTCATTTTTTCACTTCTAGTTCTTAACAGGTTTTAACTGTGGTTTTCTATTTTTGTCTGCGGTTATTTTGGCTTAACTGCCAATTCTGTTGCCAACTCATTCACGCACTTTAGCGTTCTATTGTGTTTGGCTCTAATTGTTGAATGTGCCACTTGAGCTAGCACTTTATTTTGCATGCTGCTATCAGGCTCTAATCGTCCCAACTCATCTTTCCATGCCAAGCCACATGGACTTTTAATTTGTTTTCAATTTTTCATGCCAAATCCCAAAGGCTTTGTTAATCATATAGCTATCGAATTATCCTTTAAGCCCATTTTATTTAGCACCTTCCTTTTTTCTGCCATAAAACTAGGTCTCCACGACCACCAGTTTAGTCCTTGGGCACTAAGCCCTTTTAAGCCCTACGCGGGCCAAAACCATGTGTTAATGGCTTTACGCCTTTGGTTTATTTCTACTTGAAATAACTAAACACAAGCCCAAATTCCGAAGCTCCTTTCTCTCAAATATTTTATTTGTGTTGTGTCCCTAGTCTTGTTTCTACGCAAAACAAGCCAAGGGACAGGTTTAGGTGCTTAGCCCAGACTTCGCTATCCAGCCCTTGTGTTTTCTACACCATATTAATCCGTCGGGGTAAAACTTGTGGGATGAGTTATCCCAGTGGGGTTATCTCGGTGCCAATCTAATTGGTTGTCGCCTATGTGCTGTCAGTGGTGACATGTCTCGATGATTTTCTTTCCAACGCCTTCTTTAGCTAATCCTTTTATAAGCCTCTGGGCTGGGTCTTGCGAGCTTAGTTGTCCTGTTGGGTCCTCCCAGCATCTTTCTTATTTTTTTTTGCTCTTATTAATTGTCGGGGTCATACCTCCTGGATGACGTTATACTGATGTCACTTCTATCACGTATCGACCTATAATGGTGACATGTGTCACCTAGAAATAGCCCACTTGGGTACCTTAAAACCTCAAATCAATATGATACATGTCCACCTCTAATTGGTTGTGTTGATGTCATCATCCTTCGTTGTCTAGGCCAATCACCTGTTGCCACCTATCCTACCGGAGGAGGGAGAAATGGTCCTACGACCCTTTGTTTTGCATTGATTTCCTTTGTTAATGTTTTTATCAAAAACCACTAGGTTCAAGCCATTTACTTTGTTTTTCCATTGAGTTGTAGCTTCCTTGCACTGCCTCTTTGTTATACGTCCGGAATTTCTTTTCCGGGATCACCCTTAGTGGGCTAAGTTGTCGGAGTGTCGAGCTCTTGGCCGCTTCCCATTGGATGGTGCTTTTTTTCCATGTCCCGTCATCCATTGGCTATCTCTTTCACTTTATGCAGCCTTTGTAGTCCCCCAAGGTGCACCTGTTAAGGAAAGTCTTCCAGGCCAAGCTGTAATGTGGGATCCAACTCCGACCAATGGAAATGATTCTCGTTGTTGCAGCTATCAGGCACATCTTCCCATACCTTTATTTGTCTGCTCTAATGACTTTTTTTTGGGTTTTGAAGCTTTGCCAAACTTGGCTACACGCTAAAGGCTCACCCAAACTTTTTCTAGCTCTACTAGTTTGACTTGGGGGTCCCCAATTTTGAATGGCTCTAACTTTCGATCCAGGAGGTCATTTTCAAACTTCCACATACCAATGGAAATCTATTTCAGAGCTCTTTCCATTTGAGTAGATTTCACCTACATATAATATTATTTAATCCCCAATAACTGGCTCCAAATTCTCTACACCATTCTCATTTATGATGATCTTCTTATGATTAATCCTTTGCCATGCTTTATATTTTCCATGCTTTCCTTTGCCAACAATCATTTCCATGGCCTTTGACTTTACCAATAATATTTCCTTTGACATCAATGACAACATATTTACCAATGCAGTTGCCTTTTCCAATATTTTCTATTTCCTTTCTCGTTTCTTTTGCCACATTTTCCACACTGACAACATATTTCCAACATAGTTTTCCTTTCTATTCAAAACTACGCCAATTATGGAATTTAGTGAATGCATTTCATTAAACCCTCGTTTTTCTCAATAAACCCTTATGTGATTTCACAACAAAGAGATATATATTTGAAGAGATGAAGGATCACACAATCAAATTCCCCTCACACAATAAATCCAAAACAACATTAAAACTTTAAATTATTTATTGAAAGCTTAGGATTTTTAGAAAATGCAACTCATCTCTCTAGCTAATAAATCTATAATTCAGTGAAACAAAATGATTCCATTTCAAGTGAAATAAAAGGAGTTCTACAATAAGTATGCATGTGTGATACCTAATTTCCAAGATGTTGTAACTTATCTCATCGACTACAATCATTTTCAATTGTATGATACCTAATTCGTGAAAATTTTCAAGCCAATCCACCCCTTTGATCCACCTTTATCATATATCCTTCCAAGCCAACAATACTCCATAGCTTTAATTTCAACCTTTTCATCTATCTAGACACTACACTCCAAATTCCTAAATACAGTGATACATCTAAGCATATGGCACTTGTTTAGGTTCACAAGACTTAGTGACCAATTTCTAAAGACTTTGTTTATCTTTGACTCAATATTGACCCTTTCCTTGCTAAAAAAAATCTAATCTACAAATATTTTCCTGTCTTGTTGATAAAGATAGGTCTGTCCCTTGAAAATAAGGAACAATATATGCCTAACTTAACAGTGGATATTGTCTGTCTTATTTTAGAATATACAATAATCGATGTACTTCGTTTTCAGATCTAATGTAATGAATTCATTTTCACGTTATCCTGCATATCGATCAAAGAACATATTGTTGGAAAACATTCTAGTTTTCTTGATTCTCTTTCACCTGTTGCATGCTTGTATTCATCCACATCAAGCCACTGCTTCTAAGTCTTCATCATAGTTGAACTCATCATAATAACATTCGATGCCTAATGTAATTGTATCAACATAAAAATAGATGAATTGAACCATAAATTGAGTAAGAAATATCATTGTCCAATATTCCTTATGCATAGTAACTTTACATGAAGTAACAATTCAATAACTCCTAAAAATTAGAGTGCAAGAAAATGAATACATTTACCATCGTAACATTTTGTTGGTGAAGAAACAGGGATACTTCTTAGGTAACACCAAATTTGCATTCAACATTCACCGATCATCCCCATTGATCCAATCCATCCTTGATTATTCGGGATTTAGTGGAAATCCACTTCCCTCTATGATCACAGGTAAAGTCTTCCCACTTGAGCACATTGAAAATATTCTCACACTAGCCAAAAAATGAAAGACGATGAAACAAGTATGGAGGAGGAGAGAAGAAGTGTGAGGAGGGCAGAGGGGGACTCGGCTCTAATGCCATGTCAAACTGAGGATCATGCAAAAAAAATACATGTTATTCATTAATGAGAGATACAAACTTATTACAACGAGAAATGATTCTCCAATTATGTGGTTGTTATTTTTCCCAATGACCTTTCTATCTCATATTTACAATTAATTAAAATTCACCATAATCTCATAGGATTAAGGTGTCTAAAAATTACAACTATGCATGTGATATTAAAAAAGAAATATTTATCAAATAAAGGCCAAGATTTGTGTGAAGCGGATGAATGGTTGCTAAGACACGAACTTCAAGAGGCTGAGGCCACAACTTGAGTTCCCAATGTTCGAATTGGAAAACAAGAGCTTGCTAGAAAGCTAGAGATATAAAGAATAATATGGAAATTAGGTTTCAAGGCTGAAATGACATCTATCTTTCCCAAAAAATTAAAATACATTTGTAACTATTTATAGCTTAATAGCAATTTAATTTGGAAAAATAAATTATTATAAGGAATTTATATTTTTTGTAAGTTTGGAAGGACTATGTCTTCATCATGTCCAATATATCACCCCGATAGGGATAGGGAATTGAACTAGTGACCTCACATCAAGGAGTTCCTTAACAGAGCACCTGATCATCGTTTATCCAAGACCTTGTCGACATTAAAAAGAATTTTTGAACTTATAAAGTGGTACACAATTTGGAGGACGAATATCTAAGTCAAAATTTTAATTCAATTAACACAAAAGGAGCAAAAGAAACCTAAACATAGAGCAGTTCTAAGAAAAGTATCATCTCTATTTTTTTTAATGAATATGATTTTGTATTAAAGTTGTGCCAAATCACAACAAATACCCAAGAGGTTTATACATGTGTTCATGATATCAACAAACAATTTTCCCCATTATACAATAAGTCCTAATACATCTAAGGTACAATATAGTGTTTCAAAATGCTCTACATGTTTGCAAGAATAAATCCTGAAAAATCTTCCTAACAAAAACAAAAAATAACAGGATGTGTACATCAATTCAAATTAGTACTTTCCTCTTCCAAAGATTGATTGAGGTCTGGAAGTAATCCTTCACCTTTTTGGATAGCAACACTAGTTTAATTTTGACTGAGATGCATAAAATAAATTTGTTCCTGAAAAGTGACAGTCTACTAATGTAATGCATCAAATTCATCCATTTCATGAGCCAACCTTCATTTCAAATCTTGGATTTCCTTTAGGATATTAAATTTTGTTGACATTTCCTCCTGTTGCTTAATATTTATGACCATCATGTCCATTTTCATAGCATATGTTTGTTCAAGTAATTGTGTTCCTTTCTCCTCACATTTACAATTTGTGCACTTGGCTTTGTTGGTGGAGTTATAATTGTCTTTACATGACCACATGTTTCTCCTCACTGACCTATGAGGGTTTTGTTTGATTGTTGAAGCTCTCAGGGTTTTCTCTTTCTCTTGGTATCAAACTATCATCTCATTTTCACATGTTAATGGTATACACTTTCTGACATTGTGCCACTCAAGGAACAACACTCTTCTCATGTTTACAAAGGGGTTTAAGATCTAGTTAATATAGAGCTTTGATGAAACACCCATGGACATTGTCCCAACATTTTCTCGCTAGCTTAATGACCTTCCTCTCTATGCAATGACTTACACAACCCCCATTTGAGATCCAATTCAGAGAAAAAGGATATTTTTCATGGTTGTATACCTCCCTTCTGTGCTTCTTTTTGTTCACACTTCCACTTCCAAACTAGGCGATCCAATAATGCATGCAATACACAGATCAAAGATAAAGTAAATTTATTGCGATGGAGTAATTACCTAACATGCTTATGACAAGTTGTGGCACTGACCATATTCTCTAGCAGTGCACTTTTCATATCCCATTGCGATGAAATTCCATAATGGTAAGACAAACCAAGGTGTAGGGTTGTGGCTTCGTCAACATAATACACTTTTCCCTTATCCCACATGCACCTCGTCGGGAGTGACCATGCTTCTTCGTTAATGCTTGCGTCTTTGATGTGATTAACACCATGTGTGTATGGATTTAGGTGAGGTTTCTCTGTGTCTTGCATAGCGTGTGGTTCCATGGTTTCAGTTAGGTTGATATAGGAGGATTTCTGCATGTATCCAGCAAGCGTGGGTTGCCATGACAGCCACTAGCCCCCACTTTCATTTTGAGTTATTCTCTTGGAACAAACATCATCGTTCCACCTTGTTGTCATAGGATTTTTTTTTGTCTATGATTATAAGGTCTTTGATATTTTTCATTATAATTGAAGAACATTGAAATTATAAGGTCTTTGATCTCCTTCATTTTGAGTTATTCTCTTGGAAAAAACATTGTTCCACCCTATTTTCATAGGATTTTTTTGTCTATTATTATAAGGTTTTTTATCTTTTTTGTTATCATTGAAGAACATTGAAATTATAAAGTCTTTGATCTAATTCATTATCATTGAAGAACATTGAAGAATTCATTATAATTATGGGAGAGTCTACCATCTTAGCTCTCCACTTGGATTTAATTTTCCAACTTGGAGTTTATAGGATTTGTTGGCACAATGATCAGCTTCATTATTTTCGCTTATGATGATGTGGAAGTATTGTTTCCCCGGTATGTCTTCTAAAATCATGTGTATTATTTTCATTAGATTTTCTAGATGTGTATCCTTAGGCTAGGTTATCTTATATAGGTGTTGGATGGTTATGAGAAAATCCCCTAAAATGATGATGTTTATGACTTGTAATATTTTTGCTAATGTGACTCCTTGCAATAATCCATACAATTATTCCTAGTTGTTTGTCTTATGGCCTAACCCCCAGGCATACTACTTGATGACTTTTCCTTCTTGTTTATATAAAACCCCTCCCTTCCTATCACCCGTGAGAATCATCTCTATTGTTACAAATTAAAACATTACAAATTTATCCTTGAGTACCTTTGTTTCTATTAAAATAAACGCATGTAAGTACTCATATTACAAAAGTTTGGAAAAAAATTTTGATTTAGTTGGTCTCTAGCAAACAAAATAACAAGTTTTTAAATCCATAGTAAACCTCCTAATATTGTTTTAATTATATTACGTATTGACAAGAGAACATCAAGAATATGTATACCACCATTACAAATCTACTAAGAAGAAACCTAAGGATAACCAACTAATTTTTGGAGTTCAAGGTGCGTAAGATTGAGATGCATCCCTTATTGCAAAAAAAAACCTAAAGAACTTGAGCTCTGATACCAAAAATGATCTTAATGGAGTATGTTAGTTTTGCTATGATAATTACTCTTTTAGATTATGAATTCAATGTCTTATGTGTGTGTTGACACCTATTCCTAAGGGGTTGGGTGAGATTGTATTTTGTTGTAATTTAGTAAATAAGGAAGGCCAAGAGTCATTGAGAAGTGAATCCCAATAGCCTCACCTCCAAGTATAAGTACACACACAATCTCCATCTAATACATATTGAGTTTTGCAGAGTTACCTCTTGGTCTGACATGGTATTAGATCTAGTCCCATTTTTGGCATTCCTGACTTTGGTGTAACTCCCTCATGTTCTGCATTTTTGCAGACTGTTATTGTGCATTCAGTTTTCTGTTTTACTACTCCTAGCATTATTTACTGCTCCTGGCATTCTGACACTCCTAGAATAATTTTGAAATTTTTTTTTCTGCACATAATGATTCCACATATTGATTTAGTATAGTAATCCCCCCTTCAAGATGTGGAATCTGATTATCAAATTCTTGACACCTAATCCTAAGGGGTTGTGTGAGATTTATATTATTTTAATTTAGTAAATAAGGAAGGCCAAGATTCACTTCCCAATGACTCTTTTCCTTCCTTATTTACTAAATTACAATAATATACAATCTCACCCAACCCCTTAGGATTAGCTGTCAACATTCCCCCCTTTAATCTGAAGGGATGTTGGTGAGTCCAAGCATCGTTCTGAACTTTTCAAAATTTTCTCTTCCAAGTGCTTTGGTGAAGATGTCTACGATCTGCTCATTTGTGGAACAATGATGTAGATGGACGGTTTTGTCTTGAACATGATTTCAAATCAGATGGTATTTTGTATTGATGTGCTTTGTTTGATCATGGAACTTTGGGTTCTTGGCCAAATTTATTGCAGAGGTGTTGTCGATCATGAGTGGTGTTGAATGAATTTGTTTCATTTGCAAATCTTATAGGATTTTCCTGAGCCACACAATTTCATTTGTTGCTTCAGCTGCTGCACATTCTGCCTAATTTTGTTTCTGCACACCACTGTGTAATTTCTACTGGTGTGCAATTTCTGCTCAAATTATGAGCACAGTTAAATTTATTGTACAAATTTTTTACTGTTCACACTCATTCCCATTCGCTCATCCCTCCACTCTCCCTCACACTCCTCAACCCTCCCTCATGCTCACGCTCATAGCCCCATCCCCCTCACAGTCGCTCTCGGCCATCCTCGCCCACAGCACCCATCCCCCTCACCTGCTCTCGTCCGCCCTCCCGCGCCCTCTCTTCCCCACCCCCTCACCCTCTCTCCCCACCCTCTCACGTCCCTCACCCACGGGTCTCACTCTATTTTCAATCATTAGTTTCTTTCCATTAGCTTTTCAGTCATTTTCCTTGTGAACATAAAACTACCAAAAGACCAAAAACATCATAAATCATCACAAAAAGACCAAAAACATCATAAAACACTAAACACAACACATTAAGAGACAAACACCTAGGCACATACGGTGCACTTCACTTCAACATTTTACCAACCCTGGTTGACAATTAAATGAACTCAATTTAGGAGACTAGGTTGAGACCAAACACATTGTAAATAGGTCAATTTGATAATTGAGCATAATATAGAGGCCCAAGCCATGGAAGTTGGACCAAGGAGATGTAGCCCAGGAGGGGTGAACTCCTTCATCAAATACCTGTGTTAATGTTATGTATGGTGATGTTGTACTTTTATTACTTTTGTTAGCTCTTGTTTTTATGTTAAATTTCTCACTAAATTGACACTGAAAAATACCCATGAGACTTAATAATTTTGCAGAAACTCAGGGTTCTTAGCCAGTTAGCCAACTTTATTGCAGAAGTGTTGTCGATCATGAGTGGTGTTGAATGCATTTGTTTCATCTGCAAATCTTCTAGGAATTTTCTGAGCCACACAATTTCCTTTGTTGCTTCAGCTGCTGCCACATATTCTACCTCG
>JAXQQM020086393.1:0-28263 GCA_034641835.2 Pinus albicaulis | reverse complement strand
ATAGGCAACTCTCAAAGGAGGGAAAAAGGGGCAGCTTATAGATCGGACCAGAGGTCATTTAACTCCAGGTCTGCTTTAGCATGCTCCAAGGGAAAACAGAGATAAGTTTAACAGAGCCAGGGTCTATAGATCAGAGAAGGACATTGAACCTTCAATGCTTTGACACCAGCAAGAGATCTTAGAAAGGCCAGCTGGTCGCACAAGGATCCTAGTGAACAGGGCTAACTCTAATTCTCAGTGTTCCCAAATCTTCCAGCTTAAACCCAACAAGAACATCTGAGAACAGATTCATTTAATTCATACATCAGCTAGAACACAGTTACCGATCAAATAGGTAACCTGACCTCAAAACGGGAACTCTAGCCCAAAAAGTCTCAAAAAACATGAAAAAACACCCCAAAAACAAAAAGTGTGTCTTCCAGAACGCACTTCGTTTTTTTTTAAGGTCAAATTTCAACATTTTATAAAATTATGGTAAAAAAAAAATTGTTTCTTGAAAAAAGGATTGAAAAAACACCCTCAAAACAAAACCAGTTGATGCTAGAATAACAAAAAAAAAATTGTGTCATACTTTTCGCATTTTTAAAAATAGAAATAACATTTTTTTAATTTTTAAAATTAAAACATTAAAAAAAACCTAAAATTTAAGAAAAAAAATAAGTTTAAAAAATAAAAACATTTAAAAGCTTAAAATTTAAAAATATATGAAGATAAAAAAAATAAAAATAAAAACAAAATAAAAAATTTAATTCAAACATTAAAAAAAAACCTAAAATTTAAGGAAAAAAAATTAAAAAAAAAAAAAAAAAAATTAGATTAAAATTTAAAAAATGCAGAAATTAAAAAATAAGAGTAAAAACAAATTAAAAATATTAAATTTAAAAAAAAAAAACAAGTTAAAAAAAGAAGGAAATTATAAAAAATAAAATATAGAAATTAAATTTAAAAAAAAAAAAAAATACTTAAAAAAAAAAAAATTTAAACAAAAAATTAAATTTAAGGAAATATATTAAATTTTAATAAATTTAAAAATTTAAAATAAAAATTTAAAAAAAAAAAACATTATTTAAATTAAAAGTAAAAAAATGAAAGATTAATTAAAAATTAAAAATAAAAATAAAATACAATGAAAATATTAAATTTAAAACAATATATATTATAAAAACAAATAAACTATAAAAAATAAATTAAATTTAAATTATAAAAAATAAAATATATATATGAACTTAAATTAAAATATGTATATATATCAGATTTTATTAAATTAAAAAAAAAAAAGTTAATATTAAAATAACAAATTAAATTTAAAAACAAAAATATTAAATTTTAATAAATAAATGAATAAACAAATAAATTTTGAAAGAAAAAATAAATTTTAAATATAAAAGAAAAAAAAAAAACATTGTTAAAAGAAAAACTTTAAAAACTTTAAAAATCAATTAGAAATGGAAAATTGAAAACATATATATATATATATATATATATATATATATATATATAAAATTAAAAAAAAAAATTTAAAAACAAATTAATTTAAAAAAAATTAAGTTTAATTAAAAAAAATCTAATTTTAAATATGCAAGTTTAATTATGCCAAGTGGGGCCATGAGGTCGGCTGGCCACCCGCCGCCCCCACCACCACCAACCCCTTTTTTTTTTCTTTTTCTTTTTTAATTGATTTTTTTTTCTTTTTTTAAATTTAATTTATTTTTTTTTATTTAAAATAAAATTTGTTTTGTATTTGTTTTTTATTTTGTTTTGTTTTTTTTTTTTTATTATTATTATTATTATTATTTTAATTTGTAATATATCTATATATGCGCCCAGCCGCCCACTGCCCCCACCACCACCAGAGCATTGTATTTTTTTTTATTTTTTTTTTTTTTTTTTTTTTTTAATTTTTTTTTTTTTTTTTTTTTTTTTTTTTTTTTTTTTTTTTTTTTAATTTCAAAAAATTATTTTTTTTTTAATTAAATTTTTTTATTTAAAATAAATTGTGTTTATTTTTCTTTTGTTGTTTTTTTTTAATTGATTTATTTTTTATTTTTTTTTATTTCAAAAAATTAATCTTTTTTTTAATTAGATTTTTTTATTTAAAATAAATTTTGTTTTTGTTTTTTATTTTTTTTTAAATTTTGTTATTTTTTTGTTTTAAACTTTTTTTTTTTTAATTTTCTTTTTCAATTTTAATTGTTTTTTTTTTTTTTTTTTTTTTTTTTTTTGGTTAATTTTAAAATTTGTATTTTTTTTTCTTCTTATTATTATTTTTTTTAATTTAAATTTTTAAATTTTTTTTTTTTTTTAATCTAAATTTTAATTTTGTAATTTTAATTATTTTTAATTTTTCTTAAAATGTATATATATATATTTCTTATTATATGTTTTTTTTTAATAAGTTAGAAAAAAATATTTTTGATGTTTTTTTTTTTTTTGGGGTCAATTTTTGTTTTTTTTCTTTAAATTATGTGTTTTTTTTTTCAAATTTTGTCATTTCCTTTGATATAATTTTCAAATATTTTTTTTTTTTTAATTCATTTTTGTTTAAATTTTTTATTTTTACGAGCTATTTTTGTTTTTTTTTACATTTTTATTGGTTTTTTTATTGTTTTTATATATATTTTTTTAATCTAAGTTTTGTGTTTTATTACCAGCATAAAAATCATAACTCTAAAAAAAAGGTTGATGCAGCATCAATACGTTTCGAAATTAGCATGAAAATCACCACTCTAAAAAAAAAAGGTTGATGCAGCATCAATATGTTTTGAAATTAGCATGAAAATCACCGCTCTAAAAAAAAAAAAGTTGATGCTGCATCAATACATTTCAAAATTAGCATGAAAATCACTAACATTTTAAAACAAATATTCATACTTCATAAATAAAAATATTAAAGTGTCAAAAATGTGCACCACAGAAGATGACATCCACTACACTGGTCAAATTAACTGGAATCAATCCTTAGATAATCACATTTAGCAGAAAACATTGAAGGCAAGGAGAGCAGAGATGTAGGGTACCTAACAAGGGTAAATCCTATGCCATATTTCTGATGCAAGCCAGCAGAAAATGAAACAGTATGAAAATGTAATAAACAATGTTAGAAAAACATCACCAATAGTAATAGACCGGGATCCTGTGAAATGTGCTTGATTAATTGATGCAAAACTAGTCACATACACTAAGCTCAATGGTTGATTACAATCCAAACTTCTCCTCCCAGCCTACTACAATACAAACAACTATGCTACTTTTCCCCCAAAACTGTTCTAACAATCAAAACTGAATCCCTCTAACTACAATCGGCAACAACCAAACAACAACCTTTACAACATGTTCTCGAGGATTCTTATAGGAGAAAAGAATAACAGGAGTAGATGTAAACTTAAATGCAGCATTAAACTCTGAAGCAGTAGGAGGGCCAAGGCTCCATCCAATTGAAATTCTGGGAATTTATCTCTGGTTCTCGTTGGATGATGGAGTGGTCTTCGTCAGGCTTCCATTTACTTCAGGTATGTCTCTGGTGTACTGAACAAAATGCAGAACAATTATGTTAGGGTCTGCCATACTGTATAACCAATGCACTGGTAGCATAGGACTTTGTCAGGGCATAAATCTCCTCAGGACCACGGCATAGCATGTAGACAGTATGGGCACTGCGTCCTTTAATGGAAGAACGTACTGCTGATATGAAAACCCTGTAGTATTATTTTCCATGCATTGGACCTTCTGATTGATCCTCGGGGTCTTTGATTCTAGTACCTTGCCTTTGGATGATTGGATTAAGGCTCAAAATCTACAATTACAGGCCTTAAACGCTTTGTTTTCCTGCTGATACTCTTTGTCACTTTCACGATTTCCTCTAACTGTGAAATCATGGCGGCTTTCACCATGTGATAACCCTGCAAGACATGAAAACCTGTTAAGAAAAACACGTATGGAGGTGGTGGATGCAGCGGGGAAGACAAAAGCGGGCGTGCAGCTGGTGAAATGGTGGAATAGTGTGGGATTACGGTGGAAAATGCAGTGGGAGGCTTGCAGAATGGTGGCACAGTGGGAAAATGAAATAGAACAGAAATTTTAATGTAAAACATTAAAATTTGACCTTTGAACACATATATACACAGGGACGGGCGAGAAATACAATGACACACGTGGAAAGGGTGACGTGGCGGGAGACGGTCAACGGCGAAGGGCAATTGAATCTGGATCGTCCAATCTCAAGAGGAGATCGACGACTGAAAATGTGTCGGGAGGCGATGGGCAGTGGGCCAGGGGTACGGGTTCCCTTGGTTAACTTTCGCGTAACTTCGCAGCGCGATCGCCGTTGGATAGGGAGCCCCAGATCGGACGGATGATATGCATATCGCTCTGCGTCTTGTGACGAACGATAACGTGCGATGGGTGGGCAGTTTTCAAACAGTGCCACTACCACGCGTCATGCGATGAGTGGAATTGTTGGCCAATCGGAAAATACCGCCCACCTCTCAAAGGCGGTGCGATGGAAACCGACGGATTTCGAACAGTGAGCAGGGACCACCAGGGCGGGTAAAATACAGACCGTTGATATGGCGGGTTAACGGACGGCCATGATGCAATGAATGGAGTTAACGGGTTGAACAGTGGACATTGTGGGGATGTGACGATCGTCCGATCTATATAGATCGACGGTGCAAAATGTGCCCGATATGGATACTGCAATAAACGCTTTTCCAAGCTAGCGCGTGGTTTCGGCGCCCGGGTCACATGGGGGGAAATACAGTTCAGGGGCTGGCCAAAAGGTGCTAATACCCATATACATGGAAAAACATGGTTTATGGTCCATTTTAAGTGCATTTTCAGGTCAGGGAAGGGTAACGGTAGGGGAAAGAGGGGGAAATAAAGCAAACCAGGGATGTGTGTATGGTTTAGGGGGGATTTTTGGGAAATTTAGAATGATTAGGGAAGGAATTTAGGGGTGAAAAAGGGGACTTGAACAAAGGGAAAAAAAAGGGTTGAAAAGGGATATTTTGCAGGGATACAAGGGGCAAACTAAAGCCTTTTGGAGCACAATTTCTGTAATCAGAGAGGCTTAATAATGGGAATCAGCAGAGGGGATTTATCAAAGGCAAAGGCACAAGAGACTTCAAGGATGATGTGTCTTCAGGGGAGATTCATTCCTTGAAGGCTCAAAAACATTTTAGCCCCCTGTTTGCTTGTCAAAAATTTATAGGGGGGCTAACATAACCATCATAAAGAAGAAGAGGGTTTTTGAGGAGGAAAGAAAAGTAATGACAATTCAAAGAAATGACATGGAGGAAATGGTGATCCACCATCCCCATCTTCATCCTCCTCCTCTACATCGTCATCCTCAACTTCAGTGAATCAATCTCACAAGTATAAAACCACTGGTAAAAGTCCATTTTTAAAGCTTGATGTTAAATTTGAGTTGCCTATGTTTAATGGTGAGGTCAATGTAGAGAAACTTGACAATTGGATAAGACAGTTGGAATTTTACTTGAGGATACAAAACCTTCATGAAGATGACACTAAGATTCAGTTAGCCTCTTTGAGAATGGAGGGAGCAGCATTGGTATGGTGGAAAGCCAAGACCAAGGATGAAATTAAAAAACATGGTAAGATCACTTTATCATGGGCTGAATTTATTTCCGCAATTAAGTAGAAATTTTATCCATTAGCTAATTTACAAAAGGAAATCATGAATTGGCAAAGTTTTAGACAATTTAAGGGACAAAGTGTTCAAGATTACACCTAAGAGTTTAGACGAAGGGCTTTATTAATTGGAATTGATTTGCATAGCCAAGAGACTTTGCTGAAATATATAGGTGGTTTACATAGCTATCTTATACATACTATGCTTATGTTCAATCCTACTAGTCTAGATGAGGTTTGTGTTCAAGCCACGCATTTAGAGGCTAAAACAATATTTTGATGGGAATGAGGGTAGTGAATTTAAAGGCAAAGGAAGAAAAAGAAATGCAAACTCTAGGAAAGAAAAAGGAAAATTATTTTGTAAAAACTGCTCCAAAACAAGCCATGATGAAGACCATTGCTGGAAACTTCATCCGGAGTTGAAGACAGAAAAATTTAAAACCAAATATAAGACCAAAGAAAAGGGAAAAATGGTTGCAATAGCTAAACAAGATTTAGGGTTTGAATCAAGAGATGAAACTAAAAGAATAGCTTTGGCACTAAAGAGAATAAAGGGGAAAGAGATTGTAAAAGAAACAAATCCCAGTTCTAGCACTTTAAACTGTCACATAGAAGCTCCAAATGAAGAGAGGAGGATATATCTGTTTCATGTGAGGATAATTTCCAAACACACAAAGATAGACACACTATTTGACAATGGGTCTCAAGCAAACCTCACCTCATAAGACTTAGTCAAGAAGATGAAACTTCAGACCATTCCACATCCAAAGCCATATCCACTTGGTTGGATTTGTAAGGATGTTAATTTACAAGTTTCAAGAAAGTGCATGTTGCGCTATGCCATAACAGCTTATTATGTTGACTTGGTTGAATTAGATGTGGTACCGCTTTACATTACAGGTGTGGTGTTGGGTAGTCTGTACTTATATGACAGAAAATCGATCTTCAATCGTCATGAGAATAAGTATCACTTATTCAAGGATGGCAAGGAGTTTATTGTGAGAGCACATTGGAAGAAGCTAGAATCTTCTTTAGTGAATGCAGGGCAGTTGAAAAGGCTTGTCAATGCAAGTCAAAATTTGAATTTGTTGATGACTAAGCAAAATAATTTTGTACAAAATAATTTTCATATTATTTCTGATATAAATGATGATATGTTTTAGTCTTAAAGCAAGTCGTCTTTGGAGGAAGATGACAAGATGTTGCAGAAAGTGTCTTTGGTGTCGATCGGTGCAGAGAACAAAGTGTCAGTGCAAGGTGGCGCAAGAATACAAGAAAGGGAAAAGCATGCAAGCAAAGAGGACAGAAATTTCAGCATGGATCAATTCTGGTTTCAGAATGGCAGGTTGGTATGGCGAGAAAACTTGGTCGGGAATCGACACAAGTACATGGCTCATTCGGCAAAAATTCACCGTAAGGACAGTTGGCAAGGTGAATCTTATGTCCAGTTTCCTTTGAAGGTATACCATTGTAGGAACAGTATGATTTCTATAAAAAAAAAAAATTGTTCTGCAGATTTCAAAAATTTTCATCATGACACAGTCAAGGTTAGCAATAGTCGGTCAACAGATTCAAGGAAAAATTTATCTTTTTATGAGAATCTCAATTTGATGAAGTCAGGGAGATTTCAGTGGTTCAAGGTTGGAAGAGTGGAGAATAAGTCTCCTCATCTTCAATCTCTATAATTCAAAGAGCTTTTGGGGTCCAAAAGATTCCCATTGGGGAGTTGTGATCAGGAGATCATGTCCAAGTTAAAAATTTCTCAAAAATGAAAGTGTTCAAAAATTGTTGCAACCTGAATGACCGGAAAGGTCTCATCGCTGCGATTCTATAGTCATGAATGGTTCTAAAAAATGATGTCGTATGTGAAAGTTATGAAGGTTTGAAGTCTCCAGTAAACTCCATTTTTCAGTTGACCAAAGTTGACTTTTGAATTTGGAAAAAATTTAAAAAAAAGAATATTTCAAGAATATTCCAAGCGGGCGAATGAATGATGGATAAGTGGCATTTTGTGATTCGTTTATGGTTTGACTTCATTGGGGTATGGTCAATCACAGGCCCCCACGTGGCCCAGGAGCTGTATTAAAAAATTTTTATGGAGGCCCGAGGTTTTGAACCCCCGACCTCCCGTTTGCAAAGCCAATGCCAAACCGATTCACCTACACGTTAGTTCTTATATGTATAAGGATTAAGGTCCTATATGATGTTTGAAATAGAACTTGGCGGAAACGTCAAAGGGCTAGCCCTGATGGCATGTGATCAATGTCGAAAACCATGGCCCACGTCCTACCCGCAATAGTGGAGGTGGTTAGATAACCATTACATGTGACAGCATAAAAAAATAAATGCCACGGTTCTAAACAACGGTTCTAGTGGCGGTTGTATGGCGGTTAAGTTGGACCCTTCACATATGGCCAGCATTATTTAAATTCTAAATGTGGAGGTTAAGCCGCGGTGACAATGGCAGATTCGACAGAGGTCACATGTGACCCTGCCCATCCTAACATTTAATCCAAGATTTAACGTTCCGCCGGATTTGGAGTGGGTCCGAAAATTTCAGGCAGATCGCCATTTTAGTTGAGTTAACTGGATTTCCTCCAGTTTTGGAGGAGGATTTTGGGGGACGCTAGGCAAAAATTTGTTTTTGCCATAACTTTCTCAATTTTCGACCAAATTGGATGAAATGTTAATCAAGTTTTGGTTTTTTGAGCATTCTGGAGTGTTTGGGATAGGCTGCAAAGCAAAAAGAGGTGTTATTCAACCATTTTTTCTTCAAGGAAGAGGAAAGATCCACCAAGTCCATTAGGGAGATGGAGTTGTATTGGGTTGTACTTCACTGTTTGAGGTGAAACAAAAGCCATTTTTAGCTTATTTATGTCTTATGAAGTCAAATTCACAGCTTTTTTTTCCTATTTAGGCATATTTTTCACTATGTAACCATTTTTATCAATTTAATAGAGCAAGAACATACCATTGGGGAGCCTTGGACTAGCAGATGTAGCCCAAGAGGGGTGAACTGCCTCATCATTTTGTTATGTTATGATATGGTGAAGTTTACTTGCTGTATATTTCTGTTGTTATATGTTAAACAGTAAATTTAATTAACAAAACCTCACACATAAAACTCAAAAACTTTATCAAAACCACTTTGTTTAACCTGCAAGTGATGGAGAGCACTTTGCACATTAAATTATATGGAAATGGATACTTTGCATAGCATTACAAACAGTTCAATTTTCAGATCATAAATCCAACATTAGAGACTATGAAATCATGATTAACATTTATTTTTTTCTCATGGTGAGTTTCATCTACTACATTTTCACCATTAGGAATCATTTCTTGTAGCAACTTTGTCAAACCTTCCATGTCTTCTTTTAGACCATTCTTCATTTCTTCCATGCCTGCTTTTAGACCATTCTTCATGTCTTCCATGTTTCCTTTTAGCTTTTCTTCTATACCATCGATATTATATTCCACACCATTCTTCAATCCATTTATGTATTTCTTCGAACCATCCATCTTAGCTTCCATTTCATCTTTGGTTACTCTTTGTGAGAGGAATTCATTGCACTTGGTCTCATAATTTTGATATATCATGTTGCACTTCTTCTTCTTCATGCGTCATAGTAAAGCTTTCTGAGGGCTTAATAAGGGTGGAACTATTTTTTGGAGGCATTTATAACCCAATGCTGATATCTATGCTTCAATATGCCCTTGGAATCATCAAACTGATTTTTCAAACAAAAGTTATGCAATTTTTAAAAAAAGATACACACTTTTTTCTTTCTTTTTAGGAGCTTAATATTGAAATTGATCTATCTCTATAATTTCAGATCCCTAAGATTTTAGCTTTGGTCCTGTATTAACCCTCTACGTCTTCAATCCAATGCCACAGGTCAGACCTAATTTTGATTCTTCAATATAAAGTTATGTGTGATCTCCCACAATGACCTAATTATGGACGGGTTCAGTAGAGCGAACTTGTAAGGCATGCCATGTGACACTTTTTCGACCTTCTGATCTGATATCGATAAAAAATAAATGAAATATCGTTCACTTTCAGACACTTTTTATAAAATTCCAATTTTATGCTTAAAACGAAAGTTATGAAAATTTTATCTCGATCACTTGTTTGAGATGAAATTCTGGAGCGTGCAAAAACCCTAGCTTCCAGAGATCATATCTCTGAAAATATAGTGAACCAAGATCTGAAATTTTTACATGAATTTCACCAAGAGTTTGGCTCCACATGGTAAATATTTCAGCTTCTGAAGCCACCTAGAAAAAACATTATAGTGAAAATTCCAAGTTGACATGTTTGAAGAAGAAAAACTCTAGAATCCCAAGCGTGATACCAAATGTTATGCAACCAACTCACAAAATAGAAGAAAATATAAATAAACAACTTAGAAATCAGCCTCTTCAAGGGGGAAACCTCCTTTACATAACATGAATGAAAAATTCTTGATTATATATATAGGGGTCTAAGGGGTCCCAATATAATCAAAGCCTACATAAAAATAATAATGTAAGGGAACAACAATAACAATAGTGGGCTTCTATGGGGCACAATAATAACACTATGGGGACTACATGTACACAACAATAACAATAAGGGGGATACACTATTATTATAGGGACCTAACATTCAATAATTACATGAAATTGGTTACATATTACCTTTAATAATTACATAAATTAAACACGATCAAATACGTACTTTACCCTTTCGATCATAACAGAGACACATATGATCAAAATACTAACGTTGGCATGGTCGACACATTTTTCACTTTAAAAATTAAAAAACATTTAATCACTAACAATTGGCTTGTCGGAGAAATGAGAAAATAATGTTATCCTTGTTGTCAGCGATATTCCCTTTCCAACCACATCAGGTCCCAAAACACTGCTAAGAATATTAACCTGTTTATTACAACCTTAAATGTTGACAAAAAAGTTGTCAACATTTTAAAAAAAAATCAAAAATCAAAACTTTTGATGATAACATCTCTTATGGGGGTTGATATTGGTTAACCTTGCTAGCTGCATTTTGTAACAGTGCAGGTTGACCGGGGTGGTACCTTGTATATGGTGTGTTTTTCATAGTATCGAACGATTGGCTACTAAACGAGTAACGAGGATACAGGTAGGTTTTGTTAGGTTGATTTTGGCTTAAGAAACCTATCAATCTATCAATGGATAAGATGCATCTAGTGTATCCTTATAAGTTTTCAGGTGTGGGGCATTTAGAAGAACATGATAGATATATCCAGATTAGGTGTATATAATCTCTATATGTTGACATTTTCTAATGGATTCTTCCTCGTTACTTGGGGATCTATTTTCCACATATTTTTAAATTTCCAATGTGAGAGAACTAAAAAATAATTCCAATAGGACTTTGTCTTCAAATTATGCTTTACACAAGCTACGATGTTTCTACCATTCATGGATATGATTTGATAGGTGTGTAGCAGGTTTTTTTTTAAGTGGGAAAGAATTTCCAGGCCTGAATCATGCTAAATCGGGAGTTGGAATAATGTGAGGAATTTTTTAACTACAAAAATAAAGCTTCCATGTGATGGAGAAGGCTGGTTAATGTACCATTTCGTTGCAGGCCTAGTAAAGGTGCGTTAAAACAGTAGTATCCGAATAGTATAATCTGTAACACTATTCGACGAACAACACAGGTGAAAATTCATGACATGGTTTCCTAGGTCTTCCCCCTTATTTCCTTCAAATTTTAGAATGTTATAAGGGAGCTTTGTGGGCATAGCTGGCAAATTTAGGCCATGCATAATTGGTTCATTAGTTAGCTTTCTTAAATCGGGTAGATTTAAATAAGCTAAGAAAGGTATTTGTGACTTATCTGCCATCGAGAAACTATTTTGAATAGCTATATGCAAAGGGGTCCTATGTGGGGAGGCCTGACGAGGACTACCTTGGTGGGTGCTCCTGGGGCTATCTAGAGGAGTGGAATGCAGGCTCCCCAAAGGGGTAGCAACTGGTGATCCTTGCGGGGTTGTGAAACGTGTATTTTTTCAGGGAGGGGTACCAAGAAAAGTTTCCCCAATAAAGGAAGATCCTATAACGGTGGATGCATGACGTCCTCTACGCCTAAAATGCGGGAGGCCTCATGATCTAAAAATGGAACTATTTTTAATGCTACGTAAAGTATCCATTTCCATTTAATTAAGTGTGCAAAGTATTCTCCATGTATTGCTAATTAAAAAAAGTGTTTTTGATAAGTTTTCTGAGTCTTATGTGTGAGGGAATGTTAATTAAATTTATTGTTTAACATATTAAAACAGAAATACACAGCAGATAAACCTCACCATAACATAACACAGCAACATGATGAGGCATTTCACCCCTCTTGGGCTACATCTGTCGGGTCCAAGGCTCCAAATGAGCATGTCCTTGCTCTATTAAGATGCTCAAATTGGTTATACAGTGATAAATATGCTTAAATAGGAAAAACCAGTTGTGAAAATGACTTCAAAAGATAGAAATAAGCTAATAATGGCTTTTGTTTTAGCTCAAACAGTGAGGTATAGCCCAATACAGCTCCATTTCCTTGATGGCCCTTATGGGTTTCCAAGATTCCCTGAAGAAAAAATGGATGTATAACACCTCTGTTCACTCTGAAACCTGTCCCAAACACTCTATAATGCTCAAGAAACCCAAAATTGACTAAAGTTCGTCCAAATTGGTTCAATATTGAGGGAGATATGGCCAAAACCAATTTTTCCCAATATTCCCTAAACAAACTCCACCAAATGTGGAGAAACTGCAAATAGGAGTGCCAAAGTTGGCCGACCTCCGAAATTATCGGACCCGCCATAACTACCACCAAGTCTTAATTCTGTTTTAGATTAATTTAAACAAAGATTAGGGCGATTTAAACCTCTTTTAAAAAACAAAACGTAATTGGCGCTAATGATTCAGATTAGTGGCTAAGCCACGTTTAAACGCTAATTAATTGGCATTTAACCAACTCCGCCATTTCCGTTAGCGCTTGGTCGCCCGGCATGGTCATATGGAGCATTATGAAGTGGGGGCTTGCCCCCTTTACCACCAACCAATTTTTTTTTTATTTTAAATAAATATTGTGATCCTTAGTGGTTAAGTATCACTCGACAGACGGGCTGGCCAAGCTTGAGTGCTCACGAGCAGGAGGCCTGGGTTCAATTCCATTAGAGGCACAAAAATTTCAACACACAGATTTTCCACCAGCTTGGGGCCACGTGGCGGCCTATGGGCCTACCACGTGGCAGCCCATGAATGGCCCTCAGCCCAAAAAGCCAAACCATCAACAAATGATATGCTGCCACATGTCGAATTCTAATACGCCCAAGGGGACTATTCTTTGGAACTAAGGAATATTCTTTTTTAAATTTTTCCAAAGTCAGAAAGTCAACTTTGGTCAACTGATTTTTTGAAGGATACTAGAGACTTCAAACCTGCATAACTTTCACATACGATGTCGAATTTGAGTCTCATTTGTGGTACCAGAATCGCAATGATGAGGCCTTTATAATCGTTTAGATTTCAACCAATTCTGAGAAGTTACATTTTTGAGAATTTTTTCAACTTTGGACATGATCACCTAATCACACCTCCCAAATGAGAAGCTTATGGACCCCAAAATATCTCTGAATTACAAAAATTGAAGATGAGGAGACTGATTCTCCAATCTTCGAACCTTGAACCACTGAAATCTTCCTGACTTCATCAAATTGAGCTTCTCATAAAAAGATAAATTATTCCTTGAATCTGCTAACCGACTATTGCTAACCATGATTGAGTCATGATGCAACTCTTTGAAATTCGTAGAACAACAACTATAATTTATAGAAAACATATTGTTTCTACAATGGTCTAACTTCAAAGGAAATTGAAATTGAGATTCACCTTGTGTAATATTCCAAAATTAGCATGCAACTAATTGGAATATTATTTTTTGTTTTTATCACCTAGCAACTGAATAAATGGGTGAGGAAGCCCATGCATATTTAAAAAATGAATAAAATCCCTTATAATGTGAAAAGGGGTCATCACAGGAGCTGGATTTCATACCCTCATGTGTGAAAAGCGTCATTTGCATGTGGACAAGGTCAAGTTTGACCAAGTCAACAACGCTGGGATAGGAGGTGGAGAACACTTTGAGAGACAGCATAGTATGAATGGGAGGAGGTTTATTTAGTGAAGGAAACCCTAATGAGTGGGACCCATGGTGAGAGGGCTTTCACTTTTTTAAAAGGAGGGAAAGTCATCCATTGCTATTCATGTTATGTATTATTGATTTCTTGGTCTGTTTAGGCTTTGTGCATTCTCCTGTTGTTTAGCAGAGTTGCAGTGTTGCTTAGCACAAGGCATTCTTTTTTAGGAATTCCTTCTCCTTTCAATAGAGGCCTCTTGAAGGAGCTTTCTCTTCATTTCTCCATATTCAGGCTTCAGGCCAAGCATCCTCCTTTAGCTGCAGCGCAGTTTCTATTTAGAGCTGGGTTGTGTTGCAATGTGTTGCAGTGGAGGTTACTGAACACCACTTCCGGACCTTAATTTTTAGAGGAGGAAGCCTTCTTTCCTTTGGAGAATTAGTGAGGAATATTTTGGGTTGATTTCATCATCTTTGGCATCAGGCCAACCATTTTCCATCATCCACAACGCAGTCCCTCTCCTTGATTGCGTTATTTTCAGAGAGCATTTGCAGTGAGGGTTGCAGTGTTTGTTTGGAGGGAGATATCTTCAGTGTTAGGATCAGCCTTTCACTTGGAAGATCCATTGGAGGATTTTTTTTCAGCTTGTGCATCATCTACATCCATCTCCATCCAGTTCTTGAGTTGTAGCTGCTACTCAGCCCCGCAACTCCAACATTTTTTCCATTTTGTATATTTCGGAAAATATTTTCCAGATTGTCTTGAAATTTAGTTTGGGAGTCTAGACCTTCCCTCCCAACATTGTTGCACTAAATTTGTATATTTGTGTATTGACACTTCCCAGCAGCAGTTCCTCTAATAAAACTGCACTGTAATAGCCTTGGGAATTTTTTTGTGTAGTTCTTGAGGCTTGCATTGCCTAGCTTGAGTGAGTGTTTCCTCAAGATATTGTATACATTTGCTGCTATGATATAATATGATGGCTATTTAGATATTCTTACATCCTATGTGTTTATGTATCACTACTATTTCATTATTATGTTCATGGATTTTTGTAGCTCCAATTT
Source organism: Pinus albicaulis (assembly GCA_034641835.2). Classification (NCBI taxonomy): domain Eukaryota; kingdom Viridiplantae; phylum Streptophyta; class Pinopsida; order Pinales; family Pinaceae; genus Pinus; species Pinus albicaulis. Next base: position 13,382 of record JAXQQM020086393.1, on the reverse strand, counting down.
TGGAATATCTTAAGATATTTCCATTATTGTAGATTTTCCCTATTTTGGGATAATACAGTGGTATCGAAGCATAATCTTGGCTCAGCCTGTGAGTTTCAGCCATGATGCTATCAAGAGAAGAGAATATGAAGACTCCATTCTTTGGAGGAAAGAAGGAGAAGAGGCTCTCAAAGCTTCTTCCTAAATCTGTACAAAGCATTCAAGGAGATCTCAAGAAGATCAGAAGGGAGATGTGTATAGAATCTCCAAGAGGGTTTGAATCTGAATCAAAATCTATATTTTTATATGATGAGTGTGAGCATGCAGCCACATATCATGATGCATAGTGCAGTCACATGCCTATATTTTCCATGAGAGAAGAAGGAATGACTAGGAGGGTAACTCTTAGTGATTTTCTGCAAGAGTATGAGTCTCAAACTCAGAAGTTTAGAGACCATATCACTTTTCCAGAGTTCTGCAAGATCGAGGTGAAGAGAAGCAAACAACATGATAGGGGTAGATTCCTTCTATATACTTTTGATGTTTCACCTACATGTTCAGTCGGAGCTTGTGTAGAAGAACTAGACACCTTTTTGCAGCAGCACCAAATTTTGGAAGATGAAGCCATCAGAATTGCAGTGCTGCATCTTGGAGGTAAGGCCTATGCATGGTGGATTTTTGAGTCTTTCTCTTTGAAAAATTCAAATACTTCTTCTTATGCAAGGTTTATTAATACATTGGTGGAAATTTTTGATGGAAAACTTTTTGCAACACATGTGGTGAAGTTAAACAAACATAAACAAACAAAAACCTTGCATATGATGGAGGAAACCATAAACTCATATCCACTTCAGAAAACCATGGAGGAGGTTGATATCTTGCATTGTACCTTGTTAGAGGCAAAGCCTCTATCTCATATTCCTAAACAAGAAGGCATGGAGATCCCTTTTTCAAAAGAGGATCCAATTCTTGGGAGGTTTCCCATACATGTTGATGAGGAGGAGGGCAACAGCGCTGTCATGTCTAGATTTTATCTAGCACCTCATGCAGAGGAGGAGGGAGCTCTTGATCCAATTAGAGGGATTCTTGTATCATTACAATAAATTCCCCAGGATCTCACATGTGGAGATCAAGGCACAACTCATGATTCACATGTGCCATTGAAGATAGGGTGTGAACCTATGGAGACAAAAGGAGGAGATAGGGTGGATGACCAGCATCATATGATGAGGAGCACACACCCCTATCTATTTCATGAGGTTGATGCACCTAAGAGGGAGACTAGATTTCGCAGTGAGATCAGGGAAAAGTCTGTCCATTCATATATGCAGTCTACTCTTGATGATTATGTCTCATTGCATGGAGACATTTCACCAAGGAGACCACCAGATCAGTAGATGATGAGAGATGCTTCACATTTTGAGGCACCATTCACTGATTTTAAAAGAGTAGCGACCTTGGGAGGTCATTTTAAAGCACTGAGAGTCTTGGGTAGACTCAAGGAGGAGAGAGGCATTCTCTCAACATCACCTTTACCCACTCTCATTTCATATTTTGCGCTATGGTAGAAGCAACATGGGAAGGATAGCCAGCCTTCCAACTTGCATCTTTGGCATGGGAGATGTCAAAGAGGAGGATGACCATATGAAATATGTTCTTCATGAGAGATCATCAGCGCTCTCACTACGGAGGATAGATCCATATTGGAACTCCCAGTTGTTGGTGGATTATTCCAAGGATCTTTTCACTTGCATGATATTGGATGACCAGTTGCAGAAGGGATATTCAGTCAGAGATGGGGTCATATAGTACCATGGTAGGATCTTCTTATCTAGAGCATCCGAGCTCAAGGAGAAGTTGCTACAAGTAGCTCACAAAGATTTCCTTTTCAGCCACACTTATTCTATGAGAGCATACCACACCATCATGGAGGGGTATTTTTGGGAAGGCTTTGAGGAGGATATGTATCAGTGCTAGCCAGCTATAAAAAACATTTATACCAAATTATGGCTAAAAACTCTTTGGAGCCTTCAAGGAACAAATTTTATGACTAAAAAGTGTTGGCTCTTGAAGACTCTTGAAGGCCTCCTGCCTCTGTCCTAATCTTCACTACTGTGCCTTTTTCCCATTCAGAAATCCTGTTGTTTCCCAAGAAATAATACTGCTGCAAGCACCATTTCCCTCTTTCCCCTCTTCCAAAACTAACCTCAATTTTTATCCCTCCATTTCCCATGAAAACCTTCATTTTCATGTTTTTCCGTTTTCCCTTCTTCAAAATCCCTTTGATAAGGTTCAAAGACTCCTTCTTTGCCTTATCGGAACCCCTCTAAACCTTTAAAAATCATTGAAAAACCATAAAAATCACATTTTTATGTTGTATGCCTAAGCCCCCTTGGGCTAAGTCTCTAAACCTTTCCCTCCATGCGTCTTGGTGCTAAGACTGAGTGCTATTCTTCTAAGCACTTATCACATTGCCCAATTGCGATTAAGCCCCTCCTCTTTTAAACCCCGATCATATGTTCTCCCATATAACCCGTGGCCCCGCAGACAAGCACCTATTTGTTTCAAATAAAATATTTTTCGACCAAAGTCAAAAACCTTTGGTTATATTTTAAAATCCGTCGGCCTTATATTATTTTATGATTTTTTCCGTCGGTCCAATTTTCAGTCGTTCTGCACCGTCGATCTGATCTAACGATCGGACGGTGTTGAGTCCGTCTCCCCGGTGGTCCCCGCATTCCACTCACCATTCCGAAAACCGCGCGGTATTCTTCGCACCGCCTTTGGGTGACGGCAGTTTTTTCCCGATCGACAGCGATTCCATACGCTGGCCGACACATGTCCTGGGCACTATTCATAAAACCATCGTCCATCGCACGTTAACGTTCAGACATGGACCCGACGAAATATCGTTGTACACCTTCTGATCTGAGGCCGCCCATCCAACGGCTATCGCTCACTGAAGATGCCCGACAGATAATCGGGCTACGGTGCGGCATTTAACGAATCTCCGCCGTCGATCTGATCTACAGATCGACGACCCATATTCCAACGCCCTGATTTTTTGCCCAGTCAACGTGTTCTACTTTGAATTTCCTTTCTCCACTCCCGACCGTTGATCTTGCATGATCGACGGTTCTATTTTAAACAATTCTTCCACCTCCCCTTGCTCCTCTAATAAAATCTCGACCGTTGGATGATGCCATCCAATGGCCATGCTCTCTCCACATGCCTTCTGAAGCAGTAACCTATAAACGCATGGATTTTATAATTTTTGTTCATATTTTGTAGGGTTAAAAGGTTTTTTCACTATGTCTAAAGAAAATCAAAGGCAAAGGGTGAAGATCCTCCTGTTATTCATCAGTACTTTTCACTTGTTGGTGATGACTAGTTGTAACAGCCAAGTTTTCCAACAGCCGATCTAAAAATTTGTCAAATTTTCCAGCTGGGAAAACACCCATAAAACATTTTTTCCCTCCTACCTTTAAGTCTACCCATGACGAGATGAAACCTCATTATCAAATCCTACCTAGCCTCAGCCATACTAGTCTGCCCATCAGCTCTAAAGAGATGATCCAAATCTATTCAAACAGTCTCCCCTGAGTTAGGAAGTGGCGCTTTAAGGCATTTCTCCCTTGGAAAACTATCCAAGAGCCAAAAACCTCCATCTGCTATAGACCAGTCATAAACTACCTTCTACTCTGCTAATGAAGTTGGTTACAGCCCTAGGTCGCGCCACTAATACACCCTTAAGTCTCAGCAATACATAGACCATAAGTCAAGTTGATTTTAGGTGTTTTTATGATGTTTAATGGATCTTTCAAGGACAAAAACATACCAGCATCTCTGAAGACAATTTTTGGCTCCACATGAGAAGATAGCTACTTCTTAATATGATTTTGAGCTTGAGATACAGTTACAAAGTAAATAGTTTTTATCAAGCTCATGCGACCACATTCAAAGCCTGAAAGGACAGTAAAAGGAAAAGCAACACTGTCAAGGGGCTGATAATATGGCATGATTAAGAACCTCATTCATCTATAAGCAGAGGGTTTGAAGACTGAAGAACCTCCTTCATCTATAAGCAGAGGGTTAAGAGCACCTCCTTCATCTACAAGCAGAAGGCCAAAGAGGTTGAAAGAATATCAGACATTTTGTCAAGTGAAAGGCCTCCTTCATTCAGAAGCAGGGGGCCAGAGCAGTGATCAATTCTAGAGTTTTCACTGAATAATAGACAAATTGTAAACACAATAGGAGACAGTTGAAACAAAGAAATGATGTAAAAGACAAAAAAGGAAAGCAGGGGTACCACTACAATCCAAGGGGTCAAACTTGTCTCTTATCAGGATTTCTTTCAAAAGGCAGTCTAGAGACCAAATAAAACAATTTTGCTAATGATTAAGGGACAGGTCATAACACAGGCCAATGATGATGATGTTTCAAAGGGTGCTGATCCTCCTACTCATAAGGGAATGTCCTTCAGATTACTCATCATAGGTGACAAAGGAAACTCTGAGTTCAGTTTTTCCCAAGAAAGGTATTTCAACTAAACACATTTGTTCATAAAAATGCAAGAAACACTTTGGCATTGTTTAGATTCTGGAGAAAATTTCAAAGCAAATATAGGTTTTTTCCTTATAAAAAGGTCAAAGGTACCTTACCAATACATTTTGAGCAAAGAGAAAGGTGTTAAATAATTTCCCTTTAGATGAAAAAATATGGGTAGAGCATGAGCAAATGCAACTACATTTTTGCACCCACGGTCAGAAAATAAGCTCAAAAGAAACCTAACAGTTAAATCAGTTTTGCAATGGGCATCATTACCTCCAAAGCATCCAAAGCAGACACTATTATTTTAAGGTTCAAGGGGTAAATCTACCTCCTTGCAGAATGACTAGAGATGCCTCATCATCGTTGGTGTATTGCTGAGTAGTTTTGTCCAGGATCGAAAATACCATTAAAGGTCTAAAAGTGGCAGAAGTTACCTTTCAAACATGTAAGCACAATGAATAGATTTTGACCTTTTGAATATGTTTTTTTTTATGAATAAGTTGATACCTATTAAAGTTGTTTAAAGCCATACATCTTTCGCCAACATTTTTCAAAGAGATGGGCCCCTCTTAACACAGTTAAGATCATTTAGGTTTCAAAAAATAGGCAAGGCATTGTTTTAAAAAGCTTACTTTAAAAAACCCTCTGAAGTCAAAGTCAGGGGTTTTAGTTTGTTGCATTCAAAGGGACAAAGGACCGTTGCAAATTCATTTTGCAAACTCCAAAGCACAAACAAGGCATTCCTTTGATGTTCACGATGCCGGATAAAGAGGTCTTGAGCAAAAAACCAGAGTTTTCAAGGGTTGGAGATTGCGCGACACGCCTGTAGTGTTGTGCGGCGCATTTGGGCACACAATTTGCATAGGATTGAACTGTTGTGCGGAGCGCGTGGCGCGCCTATAGTCTTTGGTCCTGTCCGCCCGACAGTGACCCGATGGATTTTTCTCTACGCGGCGTTCTTCCGGTTGAACGTGCCGCTCACATTTCACACAAACCTAGCGCCTCCAAATCACTTTCAAAGCTGCTCCAGCTCTCTAAAAAAGCCTGCCACCGTTTGTAAAGGTATTTATGTGCCTCCATGACCTTTGCAAAACTGTTGAGTGGTGGAAAAGAGATGAAGATCACTATGTAAATCACAGTTTTAAGTTTTGTGTGTTTATTTGAAAAACGAGTTCTACTGTGGTCGTGTTGGTTAAAGGTGAAATAGCAAGAATGGTGGTTCCCTCTTAATGTTTCAAAACCTATGAACTGCCCTCCCAACAAGTTTAAAATGGTAAAGCAGTGTCAAAAGGAGAGACGAGAGTTTTAAAAAGGGTGAAAAGTATAGGTATGGTTTCAAGTAGCAATGATCATGATATGAATGTTTTAAATGAGCCAAAACATTTCTCTGTTTGATAAAAAGAGGAAAACACCCTTTGTTTTCCCTTTACCTCATAAACCAAAATTTGGTGTGTAGGAAAGTGGCAATCACCACTTGGAGTATTATCAAAATACGATTATGAATAGTGAAGTATAAGGAGGGCGGTGTTTTGATTTGAAATGAGTTTTATTTTTGTTTAAAAAAGCTATAGGTATTTGAGCTCACACAGGCTTACAATAAACTCTGTTATCTTATCCTAATACAGTGGAAAGCCTTATTTGTGTATATACCTTTTGGTTCACTGTGTTTATGTTGTTGAATCCACTAGTTGAGTGGCCTACAAAGAAGAGAGCAGTGTTTCGAATTAAAAGGGTTTTTGTTTTGGCTTCTCTACAAAAGCAAGGTTGTCCTATTACCTCAAAACACCAAGAGCTAGGTAATATTACCACAAACACAGAAAAATCATTTTGACTGTGTTTATCTTTTTTGACTATGTGCTCATTATAAATATTGTCTGTTTGGTATACAAAGGCAAGAAAAGGCAGTGCTTTGAAAGGTGTTAGGGTCTAAAGTGATTTGGCCGATTGGTAAGCCAAATGACGATGTAACATCAAACCAAGATTTGGAGCCCAAGGACCTAGCCTTCCTGGACTCAGAGAGGGCTCTCTCTATTTGTGTAAAGGATATCGGTGTGTTTGCTTATGGTGTTCTGATATTAGGCTAGTTATGAAGTGAGTTTTTTTTATTTTTGGTTTTTAGTTTGTGAGGGATAAAACTGATCAAAGATATAAAAATGGATAACAAGAAATTAGATCAATTGGGCTATGGGGTCAAACAGGTCAAGGAAGCTATGAGATGATGATGTAAGGCTGCTGTAGGGCCGATTTGATTCAAGGTAGAAAGGACCTTTGGGAAAAATGGAGTAAATGGACATCAAGTTTGTGAAAGACGAGGGATTTCAAGTGTAACTAGTTGATAGAAGACATAAACATGTTATAGCAAGCCATTAATCATGCTAAATGTAACTATGAGCTAATTAATACATAGAAATCAAACATTCCAGCCATACATAGAAGTATAAGACCCTCTAACTTTGGGAAATGGCTATCAGACTTTGGGGAAAACACATAAAAAGGACTAACAACTCATAAACTATGCCGGAACGCCTAAACACAGTCTTTAAGTTATTGGGCACTTGGACAAACAAGCTTTCATAGTTTTAGGCAAAGGGCTAGATCGGGACTAGGCCTCCTTGGTTCAACAAGATGATAAGCTAATCAATCAAAGAGATAGTTTTATGGACAGAACTATGGACAATCATAGGTAGGCAGGGCACACCATACATCCTACTCAAGATACATAGAACTTATGAATAAAACTAGCAACAATACCTTAAGTTACTAAAGAGAAGTTAAGAATTCTTTAGTATAACTAAGGAAGAAGAAAACATAAAGCTATGAAGATTCAGGAATTTTGAGGTGCCTCCATGGGCATATCTCAAAATTAATCTCTACTAATCTATAGCAGCAAGAAGCATGTATCATGAATGAAAACTAAAAGACAACAACAAAACAAGAAACACTATACCATTCTACCATGTCATGGAATCCATCACCAATCCTTCATCATTCATCAAAAGCATCCAAGAGGCAGTCCAAAAATCATAACACAAGTATGTTCTTCAAAGCTCATATGACCAATATATTGATTCTTCTCTCAAGTTCAGCCTCTATTTTACAATGAAGCCTTGTGGAATAAATAGGCTTGAGGGAGGAAAACCTCATGGAGCAACTAGCTATCCCATTGGCCAAGTCAAAATATCTAAACTTGTCCTTGAGGCTTTGCAAAGCCCAAGGCACAAAATATCTAAAAAAACTACTAAAAATGGAAATTATATTGACTTTACATCATTTCCCAAGTGTAAAAATAGCTAAACGCACATTTGGGAAAAGCAGATTTTTGAGGTTCAAAAATTACAAAAATACTTCATATTTATATCTGAAAAAGGTCCCCTGACTTGCTGGAGGCAATTGGCAGCCTTCCCGATGTCAAAACGAGGCTCATGATAGTTTTTTGGAAAGCTCTCTGTGTCTACTTTCCGGAGCAACTGAAATCATCTCAATCTGATGCCTGGAAGTTCCCCAAAAATGTACCTGTGTGCAAAAAACCAGGAAATAGCAGACTGCTGATATGGCGGGCAGAATGTGCAAAAAGAGAGCATTTTTCGCCAATTTGAGGGGGAAAATGATCTCCAAATGCTCTGAAAATTGCTGGGGACCTGATCATATAATTATGGCATCCATTGGTATCATCCTTCTCCTTTGACACATCTTCAAACTGAAATGGCGAATTTATGAGTTTTCGACCAAAAACCCAAAAAATGCCAAAAAACAAAAAGTTGTCGAAATGGGCCCAAACTTGGCACATATGACCCTCAGGGGTCCATAGCAACATGCTCCGAAGCTGAGGCCAAAATATCAAGGGCTGATATGCTTTTCCCTTCTTTCCGTGCTAGGCGCTTCCCCTTTGCCTTCTTCAATTTCTCTTGGGCTGCCTTTAGTTTGCGCCGGGCAAACTGATTTAGCTTTTGGAAGTGATGTGTCCTCTTCCTTTGCAGCTCTAAATCTCTATTCGCCCTCTCAAGCTTCATTTCCAAGTGTTTGTTAGCTCTTTCAAGCCATGCCTCTTTGTTTTCTTCAATTTCCTGCTCAAGGAGTGCAGTGAGAGGAAAGGCTTGGAGATGAGCTTGCTCTTCTGCTCTCTGCTTTTCCAAGGCTCTTTTAAGCCCGATGGTCCTAGGCCTCTTCCGCCTAGGCTGGTCTTCCTCCTCCTCCTCATCAAACTCCCCAATGAGCTCTTCTATTCTCGCTTGCGCCTTAGCTGCCTCATTTTTATATTTGATCGCCCGTGCCTCATGAACAGTTGTGTGCACATTCATCTGTTTGTTTTCAATCTCCAAGAAGTGGTTGAAATTCCTTGCCCTTTGAAGATCCTCCTCTAATGCTTCAATTTTCCCTTCCTTATGGATTAGGAGATTTTCAAGAAGGCGGGCCTCATTATCACTGTCATCGCTTTGGATAGGGATGACAGCTAATTCACCTCCATGCTTTGTACTTTCTCCAACTTTGCTTTTACCTTTGAAAGCCAATCTTGCGCTTTTCCTCCTTGACATGCTAGAAGGTGTCCTTTTGGGCAATTTCCTCTTGCTAGGAACAACCTTTGTTACTGTTAGGGTGGTAGTTTTAGCCCCTCTTTTCCTTGCTGTGCTGAGCTTTGTTATTTTGAGAGGAGGATGCACAACCGATTTACCTTTGACATCTTCCTGAACTTGCTGCTCTTCTTGAGGCTGCTGGATATCTTCTTCTGGCTGTTCACTTTGCTACCCCTGTTCGCCAACATTAGCTTGCTGCTCTTCATCAATGTCTTGTTCAATTTGTGGCTCAAGAGGTGTCTCAATTTCCTACCCAACTTGCTGTTCTTCATCTTGCACCTGCTGCTGTTCCTTAATTTGTACCTGCTGTCCTTCACTTTCTATTTGCTGTTGTTCCTCATCATCTAACTGCTGCTGCTCATCCCTTTCTTCTTGTTGACTTGACTGTCCTGTAGACATCCTGAGCCTTCTAGGAGTAGGCCTACTGGACAAAGGTACCGGGCGATGGATAGGCTGAGTGGGAGAAAAATGGGCAGGAGGAACAGTAGAAAAATCTGGATGGCTGATGAATAAATCCCACGAAACCTCTTTCTTCTCTAGCTAGTGTAGGAAGATAATCTTGATCAAAGAATGATGAAAAAGGGAAGGGATTTGCAGAGGTGGGGCCTTCTTCTAGACAGTAGATGCCATCTTCTCTATGCTCTTGAACAAAAAGTAAGGGAGGTTTAGCTGCCTGCTTCTAGTAAAATGCATCAATAATTGGACATGGTAGGCATAAATTCGATCAAACCTCCCTTCACAAGTGAAATATTTCATTATGACTTTCATAAGAGGAGCATAGCTGTCAAGGAGATATGAAAAAGGGAAAATAGCAGTGAAAGCCTCTCTATGTTCGGGCTTGATGAAAGGTTTGTAATCCTCTAAGTCAAGATGAGCCTGTTTAAACCATTTTTCGCCATGATACGGGATCTTGGTGGCCTTGGACACATACCTTGGAGAAATTTTGAAATCAAGACCCGCCACTTGGAAATGTTTTTCTTTGAATCTCAGGGCGCACAAGTGTGTTAATGGTGAAAAACTCTTGACTTCTTCTATCTTCTGGCAGAAATCTAGGCAGCCTACTTCATGGAAGTTGAAAAGTACAGATGGATGAGCATTAATCTCTTCTGTAGAGATGGGCTCATATCTTTTATGTGGACCGCTCCTGCTGTCTTGCCTTGGAGGCATTTTGACCTGAATATGCTTTGGAAGAGACAAACTGCCTCACTGTGTGTAAAATGCCCTGTTGGAGTCAAACTGTGTCACTTTACTGCTTTGATAGATAAACAATGTGATTTGGATGGTTTGCAACAAGCTTCTTTATAATACACGACCTCTGCTCTCTTAAAACTAGCCTTCTTCCTTTGAATGTACCTCAGCCAGGCAGATTTCTTAATAGGATATCATATAGTAAAGAGGAGACAGACTGCTGGGTAGTTTTCCTGTACACAGTGTTAAGAAATCACTTTTTCTTGTGAATTTGTTAGAGGACAATCAACACACCTGTATCTCTGTCTCCAAGGTAGAATTTCAATCATTAACAACCTGCTCTTCTTGGAGTGCAAATAAAATAACAGACTTATGGATATGCAGTCAAACTTCAGTGTAGGTATACAGTCACTATATTTCTGAACAAGGTAATAGAGTTTTTGGAAAATGCCTCAAAGGTTTCAACAAGGCCTGCAAGAGTCTTTACTTTGCAAAGTAGGCAAGACCTCCTACCAATGTAACACCTCTGGTTATGTTAAATAAACCTTTACTTTAGATGGATAACAACTTCAATAAGCTTGAAAAACACAAGGCGGTTAACCAACAAACACAGTGAATACTGTCCTTTTGTGAGGAGCGTGAGCAACCTTCCCCTGTAGCTTCAACCTATAAATTTCTGCTTGATCAAGAACCCTTTCTCCTACTAAATTTCACTGTTCTCTATATATATGTCACTCCACCAAACAGGATCATACACATACAAATTTAACCTTCAGTGTGTGCATACATCCAAACTCACTGTTATGGAACAATGGTGACAGTCATTGAAACAAGCTCTATAGTTTTAATAAGGGTTGTAGCAGCTTATTTCTTCTCCATAATCTAAGCTCCTGTTAAATATGTAAACCCTGTTTCTTTGTAGAAAAAGCCTCTGTCCCATCTGAATACCAACTTGTGTTGAAATAAGCTTGAATGAACAAAAACAGTCAAGTTACAAAACTCAGGAGTAAACTGCCCTTTCTGTAGTTTATGGATTTAACCTCTATCCTTTGATGCTGTGAAAGTATAGGATCCCTGATCCTTTTATTAATTAAAGTGAAATCATACTGCTCTTAGTTTCAAAACCATTTATCTCCTGTAGGTGCTACAGCCAGCATTTTATTACTGCTTTACACCTCGAAACCTCACACAACAAACACTATTTCTTCAGCTATGGTGACAAGGTTTTGAAAATTTTGAATGCAGAGTTGTGAAAATTTGTAGCAGTTTAACAGTGAATAAGCTCTCCTTGGATCAAAACATCAACCCCCTCGTATGCAGCTCACCAATATGTGCATATCAGTCAATTTGAATTTTGCCTTTAATTGTCTCAAAATAGGGTTCTGACTAAAACACCCCCACCTGGATAACACTGCTTTTTGCTAAAAATTGATTGTTTTTGAGGATAACTACTAGGTTTTGAAACACACAGAAGGAGTGGCCTGTTTGGATAAGCCTTCTGTTGGTGAATATGAGCTATCCCAAACTCAGAAAAACTTTATTCCTTTTGAACGTAAACATTCAACTTTACTTGTTTCAAACCTTATTTTTGGCTCCAAATACCATCAAACAGTCACAAATTTTTAGGGGCAAAGTGTGTAAATACCTCAAGACACGAAGCACAACTCTTGTGGAGCGCTGGAGGTAGTTCTGGAGGTCTTTAGGCCTGCGCGGCACTCTTCAGGGAAAGAACGGCGTGCAGTTTACCAACGGGTGGCCCTGTCGGGTCGGGTGTCGGGCGCCGTGTACAGGCGCGTCGCGCGATTGTATAGGCGCGTCGCGCGATTGTACAGGCGCGTCGCGCGTACACTGGCTGCCTGTGTAAACTCTCTCCCAGGCGCGTCGCGCGAATCGGCAGGCACATCGCGCGGCGTTTAAACTGTGCAACTTCTGCAATTTGACCCGAAGCTTGCTTTGCTTGATGTCGAGGGTAACCAAAGGACTTTGCTTCGTTTTGACAATGAAAAATGCACTCTTCACCTCACTCTATTGACATAAAACAAAACTCTCCAACAGTCATATTCTTAAATGTAACATGAATTCTTGGTCGTGTTTTGCAGGGTAAACACAGTCTTTTGACCTTTTTCAACAATACTCCTTGGCGCAATTTCAACTCGGAATGACAAGCGATGCATGCATCAGAGATAAAGGCCAGAACTCTGTTTTACTTATGCACAGGTGTTTGAAGGGGGTTCTTGCTAGTTTTGTTCCTTGCGTGACAACTTTAACACTGAACTTCAAACTTGGAAAAAATAACTCAACAACCTTCATATAATCTCTGCCACTGTGTTTAATGATACTGGTGATATTTATGATGTAAAACAACCCCTCTTTTAAAACTGTCAAGAGAATACCTGAGTTCTGACTTGTTTCTAAAAGGACAGGGTTTGTTTTGTCAACCTGTTTTGACAGCCTCGGTCTTTAACAACTTCTTCAACTTTTTTCTCCAATGCAGGTGTCAAACTTGCTGGTCTTCTTGGACTTGATCTAAGAAAAGCTCACCCTTTCAACATACTTTCTTGTCTGTAGGTGTATCATTTATGATATATCTGTTCTTTGGAATAAAGAAAAACTGTGTTTGTTTTAAATCATCTAAACAAAGATAGTCCATGAAAATAACCTTTTTGCCTATTCATAAACTTGTATGTCCTTTGGGAACAAAACCTGAAATGCCTCCCATTATTTGTGATGTATATTCTGAAAGGAGAAACTCATGAAGCAAGAAGAACAGGGTTCTTTGAAACACAGTTATCAGTTCCTTTTAATAGTGCAGTGATCTTTCTTTGTAACAGAATCATCCATAATTTCAAACCTGTCTACTGCTTTGCCAGTTTAGGTGATATTTTAACAAGGAAAAACCATTCAAAATCTGTCAAAGAGCATTTGAAAGTTGTTTTGTTATTTGACAGGAGATGTTCTGTGCTCTTCCAACTTGTTTGATAATTTCTGCTTCCAGGTGATTTATAAGCTCCTTCTTTGATTGTAAGTGCCATATTTTTCTTGCATCTCTTCATACCATATTTCTCTGTTTACTTGAAAGGCGCTCCTTTAGAC
>JAXQQM020062964.1:0-55917 GCA_034641835.2 Pinus albicaulis | reverse complement strand
CTACACCAAAATAGGAGATAAAGGAATCATATACATGTACCTATGAGGAGCATAATGAAAACACAACCATCAATATCGCAAGAACAAGGTATTCTAAACTTTGTCAACAGTATGTCATTCATCATCCATGAGCTTGTATCCGTGCTTCATTGTCCCCAGACCCTAGACTATACCCCAAACCAACTACTGTTGAGAATGGAGGGAGTATTTCTTTTAGTCGTTTGCTATGTAGAGAGCTATAAATACCCAGGAAGAGGAGGCTATCGAAAGAAGAATTTTTAAAGCTACCTCTCAATTCAGTAGTATTGTATCCTCTACGAGTTGTATGATGATGCCTTTGGTATTGGGACCTTGATAATCCTGCAACTGAAGGGAACATTCCTTCTTGTCCCAGAAGATGCAATTCACCATTCCAAACCTTGAACTCACATGGCTGATTCAGGTGACTATTAGAAACCATTATTGATCTAAATAGCTTTGTATTATTAAAAAAAAATCATTTAACCCGTTATGTTTTTAAACATATTTGCATCAAAATTGAGTTACTTAATATGCTGAAAATGTGGAGTATGTTGTTTGTTTTAGGAGGAAATTTGTTTAATTATAATATGTAAAATCAATTTTGAAGATTGCAATCATCACGTATGGCAAGATTTCTTACATTCAGGAAGTCCTTTCCTTTTGATGTTTAGGATTGGATTCCTTGGCTATCAAATTTATTTATTAATTTCCATTATCATCTTTTTCTAGTCATGGAATGGCGTGGTGGCGTGGTAATTTAAGGGTTAGGTGGTTGATCAACAATCATTTTAAAATATTGCAGTAGAAAAATCCTTCAAATGGCTTTGAGAATAACAATAAACTTCTTTTTTTTAATGAGGAATAAGTTATGGAATGCAATAAAGTGAATAAAATGATTAATATTGGATCCAATCTATGAATAAAGTAAATTCAAATTACTTTTTCAATTAATTTGGGTTTATTTGATCTAATCCAAGGAATATTGAAGCATTTGGATGAGCAATACTAAAAATTATTGTTTTGTATGAAGCAGTTGGACAAGTAAGATTAAAAATTGTTGTTTTGTATGTCAATATTAGATTTCAAATTATGGAAATTCAAATTCATGTTTTTGTTATAATACTATATTGTTACTAATCTTAATGAAAAAAAAAATTTAAAAATTAAAAAAAAATCAAAATTTTCAAAGGAAAAAAAATTATAATTTAATTATATATTTTTTAAAAAAATTGCATTGTCATATTCCTAAGTCATTCAATAAAGTGCTCGATGAACCAAACAACTCTTCATACATGTCTTACATATCATTGAGTTAAGTCAAAAGATGAAATATTTATTCCTTTGTATGTCATTCAAAAGTGAGGTTTGAATCCATTGTCACAAGCACAAGTTGTATAAAAGAAACATGATTGTCGATGACTTTAAAAAACAAGAAACCATCATTGTAAGGATCATAATCTAGAATTTGTCCATTGTTTATAGGAAAATATTCATCTGCCATCCATCCATCCATCCATATATATATATATATATATATATATATATATATATTGAGTGATGCTTTCTTTTTTAACTATTGAATAACTAGTAGTGAATTCCCAAAAGTTTGAAAATGTGTAACACCATATTCTTGACCAAATGTAACGCTAATTTGAGAACCACTAGTTCACAATAATTGTTAGTTACCTGCAATATTGTTAAACATTATATTGTCTTTTGAAGATAGATACAAGATTTCCTTCAAACCTCATTTTGGGAGGCACCATCAAAATATGCCCAAGGATTGCCCTTAAAACTCCTTTTGGCCCATGTTTTTTTGGTTTTTCCTCAACTTGTGGATATGAATTGTATATTTAAAGATTGGATCGCACATTTGAGGGGAAGAATCTGATGTACTTAAATAGCTTTATGTTTCTAGCAAGCCATATTCCCCAAGTTATATCAATTGGGAGAGCTATGATCTTTGTATCCTTGTTTGTATACAATGACTTGAAGCTGTTGTTGTTTCTTTGTAGATAGTTCTAGGCTCGGGAACTGTGCCGAAGCATCTAAATGAGGATTTATTTAAATGGATGATCAATGAGTCAAATAATTCACATGTATATTACCCGTATATTTCAAAGATTTCTTAAAGTGTTGATTATAGTACTAACGACATAAAATTTTTAAATGTTTATGATAGATGAAAAAAAGATATATGATAATTAAATAGCCTTCCTGAATATTTATATTATCAAATAAGCAGAGGCGTATAGAAATATTTCTATAGCTAACACTTATATATTTGAGAGATGACGGAAGGAAATAATTTTAAGATGTAGAGGTACTAATTTAAACAAATTGTTTAATTAGCTAATCTCAGTGATGATAATATCTTTGTAGGGGCTATTAGGGAGATCAAAACTTAACCAATTACCTCAAACATATGAAGAATAACATAAATGATTACACAAGTGAGACTCACATGAACACAAGTGATACTAAGAACTAAAGGCATAAGCCTTTGATTATCTTCACAAATTCCAAAATTACAATAATGTCTTTGGTTCTATCAAAGCATCAACCCTTTCTTACTTTGAATTACAAAGTATATATAGAGTCTTCTCAAAAATATCTAATCTACTACAATCTTTTACATGAAAATAAAGTTTTATCCAAAATGATTTGGATAACTCTAATCAATACAACTCAAAAATAGAAATTTTGGAACTAATTTAGTGGAATTTGTACACTATTTAAGGTTTTAGTTTCCAACTGCTGCCTTTAAATCTAGTTTTGTTGATTCTGCCGTTGTTCTCGCTTGAATATCACTTGAAAACCTGCTTGTTCAACTAATAAGTTCAACAAACATATCCCATTTATCATATTCTGGGTATGAAAATTTTATTACTTTTATGTATGCTTCATCTACCTCAGTGTATTTTTCAAAGGTGGCCTTGGTTACAAAAACACAGTGAATTTCATGTGAAAGGAATAAATCATTTTGAGCTCTCTGTTGCTATATTGTGTAAATTTTGTTGATAATTTTCTTACTTGATCAATTGGCCATAGAAGCCCCTTAATAATGGAAGTTGCTTTTGTTTAAGAACAAAGAAATTTTTATGAAAATTTATGATCTAAACTTCTAGATTTTGACATTTGTTCTCTAGTTGTAGCATCAAAATTCTCAAGTTGTCAACACCTTTCTTACTTCAAGGACTGCATTTGTCTTGTCTTCAAGCTCCTCTTTAATTTTTGAATTCAAAACTTTGATAATCCTTGTTGCTTCTTCGGGTCTATGGTCTAGTTCTTTGATCTCGGCAATGGTTTCTTTTGCTTTGTGCACCAGTTTTCTTGTTCAAAAATCATCTTTATAGATGTCCAAAAATTTGAAATGGCTAAATTTATATCTACCCAGGTCTTCTCCTTAGCTTCTAACAAATTCTTTGCATTCATTGATTCATCCATATATTTTTCAAGTTGTTTTGTAGGCTTTAAATTCTTCTATACTTCTGAAATATATGCACAATCTGCCTTAATTTTATTTTCTTCTTCCCTTTGTAGTGATGTTTTTAGTTTCTCAATTTCAATATTCATCAATGATATATCTCCCATGGCTTCAGATAATTGTTTAGTTGAATCTTTGTTGGTTGACCATGTTTCTATTGTTGAAGTTCTCGCATTGACTTCCTGTTCTTTCTCCTTAAAAAGCTTTTCCATGTCTGACTCCATTTTTTGTATCTGAATGTTTTCCTCAACAATCATACGTAGCATATTTTATTTTTCCTTCTCTAATTCTGGTACTTTGTGACCTTGAGGATGCTCTATTGTTGGAAATTTTAACTGTTTTTGTAGTGCTTGAATGTCTACATTTCTGTTTTTAATAATTTCTTGGGATGCATTACCATCACTAGGATCTAATGCTAATTTGATTATAATGTCTTCTAAAGTTTTTATTCTTGTATCCTTTGCTAAAGATGACATCTTTTCTAACTTGATATGAGAATAAATATTATTTAAATAAGCTTGTAACTTTGAAGTAGCAATGGCAGAACTTGTTTAAGAAGAATATATCATTTCACTAGCTTGTTTATGTAGATCAATTTGATCTATAGGATGAATCTGTTCTGTGTCAGAAGAAAACACTGAAGTCTTATAATCCTCTGTTGTTTTTGGAATTGGAACCTTCGGCTCAAGAAATGCCAATTGAAATTGTCCTTTGTTAAGGTCTAGTTCAGACAATAATATGGTTTCGATAGTAGAAGTTTGTTTCCAAAACTCAAAATAGGTAGCAGCTTTTAGCAATTCGTTCTTCTTCTTCATTTTTATGAATCTAGAAAAAATATTGTGTTCACCTGAAGAAGGAGAAGCAGATGCATCAAGAATTGTTTCTTTAGTTTGTTGCAAAATGAACACATGTCACTCGATAACATGATTGTAGTAGATACTTTTGTATTTCTGGCCTCTAATGATTCTTTCTCTGTATTCTTTGTCTTTCTGCTTTTAAAAATTATGAATTACGCTAATTTAGAACCTGAACCAACAGGAGACATACTTTCACTTGGTCTCTTTAACTATTTCTCTTTATGTCTTGGAGTTTACAAAGTCGTTTGACTAGAAATATGCACTTCAACCTCCTGCAAAGTGTTCTCCTCCCATACTTCTTGATTAGCATGTTGTTCAATTTCTGGCTTTGAGAAATGAGTATGAGCATATTTTTTCTCAACTCTAATAGATGAAATTACTCTCAAAGGATCATAAGTCTAGTTGAAGCTTAACTTAAATTTCATTTGACTTAATAGATTTTCTACCTCCTTATCAATTGCTCTGGTATTTACTATGAATGGATCAATTTGAGCTTTTAGTTTGAATTGAGTCCTCTTCTTTCTGGATACAAAATGAAGTTCATCCATATTCATGTTTTCTCTTATGAATTCTAAAGCAAAAACCCTCATGGGAACAAAAAATGGCAATTTGTATGGTGGCAACTCACAACCATAAACTCTGATTTCTGTGAAATTCTTATGTAAGTACCAGTCTCCCACTTTTGACTGTTCAATCAAATGCAAAATTATTTTAATTTATATTGATATCCTTGGGACTGCATCACTGCTAAGTAGATACAATGACAAATATAGAAATTGATCTACAAAATCACTAAAAGAGTAATCTTTTAAACTCCTTCTGACTAATGAAGTCTAGTGAATGACAAATTGTGGCCATCCCTTTGAGTCAAGATTTTGAAGTGGAATTTTGAGTCTCTCATACTGATGATATAAGAATAAATACACCAATACAAATTGATGTTTAAAATATATCTATGCATTGAATTTTAAGAACTGATCATGAATAATATTTGAAATAAACTGGCCAAAGTTGAAAAGAATAGAGGGATTTTTACCAGATGAAAAGGCTAACAAGAACCGTAGGATAACCTTGTCAACCCATTCATCACTTTGGTAGCCTAAAAGACTATGCCATAGAAATTACTTGTCTAAACATTTTTGGAAATTTTGCTGAAGAATATGGTGGATTATGACGAGGTAATTCAGAGCCTTCTGGCATAAAAGACTCAAAGATACTATCTCGTTGCTGAAAGGTAAGTTTATGGTAGATTTCCTTTAGTGAATCAACTGAAAGTGTGTGAAGGGAGCTTGGAGGATTAATTTGAAAGACTTGGAAAATAGATTCTGGGGTTATGGAGAACAAGGATTCACCATTTCTGGCTACTATTTATCTTTGGCTTAGTAGATAATGATTTTCACTCCAAGAAACAAATGGAGGGAAATGATGAATTTGAGGGAAAACAAATCGAGGTAACATGGATTCCCAAAAGTTGAATTCATCACTAGCATCTTGAGATTTTTTAAATGCCCAATTGTGCAATTCATATAAGTTAAATTCACATTTGGTTTCTATGATTTTGAAATCAGTATGTACCAGAGGGAAATCATCTAAATTCAGTATCAGGGGAAGCATTGGGTTTTCAACATAAATTTTAGCTTTTCCCTTCATACTAGTCATTTTGAATTAAGAGGAAAACAAGGAATTACGAATACCCAATGATCTGTTGGTTGCGTGACATGGTCTACTGCAAAATTTGGAAGTTCTCTATCACAGAGCACCTCTGCAAACACTGGTGAAATGGAGGAAAATGATACAGTTGATGGAGGATAATTTAGTTTAGAAGATTATTTTGGATAGTCATTAATGAAATTAATGGTTGGCGCATCGAAAAATAGCTATCAGAATGTTGGTGAGAGTGAATTTTATGATTCAATGGTTAAATCATTAAAAATGTCAAAGGAAATGGCGAGGGTTAGTTTAGTGGTTATTTGGCAGAGGGGATAAAGTGGCAGAAGTGGTAGCAGAAGGAAAAGTTAGGCAAAAAGGAAAGGCGGGGGGGGTGTGCTGGTAAGTTGCATTTATGAGGGATGGTCCCACAATATATGAGCGCCTGACATGTACTCATGAGTGGTTTTCGCGAAATAGATTTGTGAACCCGCCCCTCACCCCCACCGCCCCCCACCCCCTTTGTTAAACATCAAGAGTGCGGGGGGGTCCCACAATCTATTCTTAACCATTGATTGTTGCGGAGAAAATCAATGTCATTGGAACTTGCACGAAGGATAGTTGTTGACGACTTTATTTAAAATAACCACTAAATAAACTTTATTTGCTCTGAAATTTTAATTAAATCAGCATTTATAAAGATATGCCAAGCTTTATTACGAAGTGCAAATCTTTTTTTTTGTGGAAAATATACAATTTAAAAATAAATTCGATGGGTAAAAGATAGTTACAACAACTTCAATACTTCCTCCTTTCTACACATTCCTTAACTTTGTCATGCTTCCAACTTCTTTCCAAACCCCTTTGGAAAATGAGCAAGTCAAATGTGATTTGTTGCTTCATTTGCTTGTTAACATAGACTACTCTAACCCGGGATCAAAAAAATGTATTTTCCTATAGAACCTCCCAAGTAGGAGCCTTGTTATTTAAGGTGAAACACATGAAATTTTATTTTTAGAGGGGCACCTTAGCTCCCATATGATTTTCCACCATCATACTATTTTCCCACCAAGCCTTATTCAACAAAGGTTAAATATCCTAGTTTAGGCACATGTCTCAAAAGGATTAAGAGACCATAATAGTTGGTCATCTTCTTCCCCTATTTTCACGTATCTATCTTTCTAAGTATTTGTGTATGACTTCCAAACATTCACGAGATTTTATCCCAAGCCATCCTTCTCTTAGGTGAGCCATTTTTGTTGCCAATTTGTAGACCTCTCTGAGTTCACAATTTGTCTTAGTAAAATAATCTCTTTGTTTGAACCCTCTTATATCACTTGAGGGAGTAATCTATGCATACCTTTGTTATTTATCGAAGGATCGAGCCCAATCTAGACTTTATCCCCTCTACCCACCTTACAAATAAGCAAGTTACCAACCAACTAGAAAGTTGAGTTCATAGTGTTCCAAATGATTGATGCATTGTGAACTTGTTTTACCAAGTTCCTAATATATTTTTCTATTGTGACTAGCTTATGTGGGCCCATATATATTTTCCTAGTACCAATCTATATACAATTTTTGTAGCTAGAGTCTTGGAAAATAATATACTTTTTAGCTCATCATCCATTTGCTTTTGGAAGTGCCATTTTTTCCAGAGTGCTAGTGCAAGACATTTATTTTTGTGATCTCCCTACTAATGAATTTGTAACACAATTTCCTAATTTTCTCAAGTATATCATTGAGGACCCAAGCTAATCAAATCCAATATACTAGTATGGCTTTCAATATTGCTTCAATAAGTAAAATTTGCGCACTCTTGTGAGACATCAATTGCACAAATGTTGTAACTGTTCTTTTTTTTTTCCTATTTTGGCGCTAGTCACCTTTTTTTGTACTTTTTTGGATCCAAGTGGAAGCCCAAAACTTTAATGCTTTATCCATATCAATCAATGGATAAGGAAACAATTGGGAAAAATATTTGTGCTCATGCTCTAAAATGACCCACATGGAAATAGTGGATTTGTCAAGATTTATTATCATGTAAGTAATTTTACAAAATAAGTCTAACATATTTTTAAACTGCTCACTATCCTAAAATCTTTACAAATTATAATATCATCCACAAATAAGAGATGTGTAATATTGAATGTAGGACTAATTTAAATCCCTTTAAAGTTGTCATTTTTTAATTCATCTTTTAATAATTTACTTAACCCTTATGTTATTAATAGAAATAAAAGAGGGGAAAGGGGGTATCCTTGTCCAAGATCCTACCTAGTTTGAAGAAAGGGGATGTTGGCCCATTGAGTAGGACAATAAATGATACATAGGCAATGCAATTCATTACTCATACCACAAAGTTATGACAAAAACCTAAGTGAATGAGGATCCATCTCAAGGCCAACTTTCTGTATCATAGGCGTTGGAGAAGTCCACTTTGAGTACCATTGTTCTTTGATTTATGAGTGAGGTTTTCCTATGTTATACCAATTACCTCATGGATTTGTCATCCTTTTGGTAACCCAATATTTGTATTTACAACTTCATAATGATATTACTTGAAACTTTTCAAAAGATGTTAGGTTGTCCTCTATTGGGTCAAAGAAAGGAAGTTAGTATTATAGGCCTTAAGTAATTTTCATATGTTTCTAGTGGTCTCCGCCGCCCTTCTTAAGTCTTCTTTAATGAATTTGTAGCATCCTATGAAAAATTCCATAGGTAGTCCCCCTTTTTGAAACTTTGTAAGGTTTGGAGCAATTTTTCTTTTCTAACTTCTTGCATCAACGCTAAGTTGTATTTATTGTATAGATATCAATGGAAGAATTTGGATTTTTTATCAACTGCGTGTAGCCAAAATGTTGTACTCTTGATTCTCCATTTCTTCTATCTCTATAAAAATTCCAACTTACGAGTCTTATTTAGGTATCTAAATCCTTCATTATTGTAAAGGGCCTCCAAACCTACTTCAACTACTTTTAGAATCCTTTCCCTTTTTTTCTTTTTTCTTTTTTCCTTATCTAATTAGCTTGCTACCTTTTTTTTCTTCTTTTAGGTTTTGTTGAAATTGGCGTAAGGAAAATTCTTCTAAATCATCATTATAGGGCTTTCAAACATCCTTTATCATTTTTACAAACTCTTCCTCCTTCAACCATTCCAGATTCATATTAAATAGGTTGGATGTTTTTTTCTTATGTAAGAACCACTTCTAAAGTATTGGTATTAGGGTTTGAGTCCCCTTGCCAAGCTAGCCACTATCTCACACAAATAACTTCATCTAGAAATCCTTCAGATATTAGAAAGCAGTGAAGCCTCTTGGTTATTCTATCTTCCCCTATTCTCGTATTTCTCTAGGTGGGAGTTAGTTTCACTGGTTTGATGTCCAGAAATATCGCAACTTCCAACATTCTTATATGATAACTAGAGATATAATCCATGACCACATCTAGTCTTAGATTTTTTAAGCTTCTAATGTAAATTTTAGGTCTCCCCCTATCACCACAAGGTCTACCGCCATATTTAAAGAAAATAAGACAACCCCAAAACTTGTGGGAAAGGCCTAAGGTTAGATAGGGTAAATTCACACCTCTACTACCATGTTATATGACCATTTAATCTTCCAATCTCATCAATATAATTAAACTCCCACCCATCATAAATATGAATAGTTCCTGAATTAATTTTCTTCATTTGTCATTGTCTCTTAGAGGATAATGGAGTATTTTAATGTCTTTATAATCGTATTGAATTGTTTATTTTATTGAAGGGATTGGCTAGCCATGGACAATTAAGAGTAGGGAATATCATTTAAGCCCCTCAGAAAGGGAATTTTCTTTAACAACCTTATTTAGAGATAATTGTTTTGCACTTCCAACCTTTAATGATGCTTGTTATTGCGACTTGGACATAAGATTCCCCCCCCCCCCTTTCAGTTTGGCTTATGCTTTTTCTCATTAAGGAAGCCTGACCCCCATTTTCACCTTCCCTGGGATGTTAAGTATTCCTTTGCTTCTAGCTTGAAGGTTCTATTTCTATGATTCTAGAAAAGAAGATTATGGGGTGATGGGGTTGGCCTCAAATTTCAATTTAGTGTTTTTATAAGTTACAATTTGGTATTCTTCTTATACCAAAGAATTATTATGTTTCAAATATTGTTGTAATGTCAAAGACAAGGGTAGACTAAGGATATCTAAGATAAATATTGCAAGATGGATATTGTTAGAAATATTGTTTAGATACCTAGTGTTTTTTATGCTCGATTTGGATACCTTATGTTTGAAGGACGTTTTTCTCTAAATACCTAGCTCAAATGGGAGCTTAGGATTTATGGTTGAAAATATTATTCTGATACCTTTCTAACGGTCTATGTCCCTCCCTCTAATTCCATATGAATGGGGAGAAGAATACTTATGTCAGATTAGCCCAACCAGAAAGTACATGTGAACCCAACCAATTTTACAAGTTAGCCTCGTAAGTGAATGCAGAAACACTATAAATAAAGGATAGATTTGAATACAATCCAAACAAGAAGATATTTGAGGTGCGTAAAAATGTGATTTGTGGAGTAAACGAGCCATCTTGGCTTTTTCGTTAAAAATTTTCTTCTGGGATATTTCAAACTATGAAAGTTTGAGGAAATAAGGACGAGATTTTTGTGTACATATGGTGAAAATTTCAGGAATTGGTTCACTATACTTTTGGAGATGTGCCTTATGTAAATTAGGGTTTGTGATTGATCCTAAAATATGCTTCAAATGAGTCATCTTGGGATTTTCACTACAACGTAAATTTTGGGATGTTTTAGATTGTTAAAGTTTGAGGTAATAGAGGTGAAATCTTCGTGTACATGTGGTAAAACTTCTAGGAATTGGTTTGCTATACTTTTAGAGATCTTCCCTATGGGAGTTAGGGTTTGTCAACAATCTTAAAATATACTTCAAATGAACCTTCTTAGGATTTTTTTCTTAAATTAAATTACAATATGTTTTAGACCATGAAAATTTGAGGAAACATAAGCCATGTGGAAGTTATGGTTTTTGAATAGTCTTGAAATCAATCCAATAATTTAGTTTGGCATTTTCACTCTAACATGTTTTATGGGATGTTTTAGGTTGTCAAATTTTTAGAGACCTTTGGAGACATATAGCAGTACATATAGTGGAGACATGATATTTTTAATGTCTAAAATATTAGGTAGAAATTCATTGATGGTGTCCAAGCCTGTTATTTTTACATCTAATCTCCAATTTCCCTAAACTATATTTTCCAAAGATTTCATTACGAGTAGAAGGTAACTAAGAGGTCTTATCCATGAGGGACATCTTGCAACAAAATCTTTCACCTTAGTGAAAAGCCTCATTAGGTGACTAAGACATTGTTCCCAGTTTCCTAAGTGTTGGAAATACTGAGAGGGGGGTGAATCAGTATTCCTTTTCAATTGTTATTATAACCAGTTAGATTCTACACAAAAAATAGAGAAATGAATAATTTATTATAGAAGGAGGGATAATGATCCTTTTGCAAATGAATGAGTACAATGATTTCCAAGCACCAACTTGGACTTAATGACGCTCCAACCTCTAGGGCTTCAACCCTATCTTCTCCAAGGCACCAACCTTGTGTTTAGGAGCTCCTCCCCAAGGACACCAATCCTTCTTCGTTGCTTTATTGGATTATTGATTCAAAGCTGCTCCAATGCACCATATTGCACCATATTGCACCATCAATTATGTATCACACTTATTTATCAATTATGCACTAAGATTTCTCCACCACACAACACTAATACTTATGCATTATTCAATGCTTCAATTAGCTCACAAACAATTAGTGCTTGATTGTCTCCAAGCCTTCACAGATCGAGTGACTACAATACCAAGCTAGCACAGAAATTTTCTTTGACTTTAACACAGGTCTGAAGCATTACCTATACAATAGTTTAATCCTTAAAGGAGATCTGATCTAACAAAGATAATAATTATGTTTTGTCCCTCCAATCTGAGCCAAAAACACTTGTCTTAAGCTGTAATAAAGCTCTGAAATCTGAAGCTTCAAAGATAAAGGTCTGAAATATATATTCCACAGGTCCAAGCCTCTGAGCCTCTAACTAAGGTTGTAATGAAAGCAGGTCCGAGCTATTTTTAACTGAGACACATATTCTGAGTTACATTCAGGTCCGAGAGGTATGATGGTGGCTTAGTCCGAGCCTGTAGTTTCCTTATCATGTTTTTTTGAGCCCTTAAACTTGTCACCTGTCTGAGGATATATGTCTTAGAAGGAAGAGACAAATTCCTTAAACATATCCGAAGGCATGACACTCCTTGTCATAGGTTCAAATGATAGCCAGATATTTCTTTAACCCAAAAAAATGCCTTCACAAATCTTAGTATTTGTGTACGACAATTAGTTGTTGCAATATATTCGGCTTCAGTTGTAGAAAGAGAAATAGATGATTATTTTTTGTTGAGCCAAGCTACGAGAAAATATCCCATAAAGAATGCATTCCCACTAGTACTTTTTCGATCATCCATGCTTCCAACCCAATCAGCGTCAAAATAGGTTGTCACAGTAAGGTTTGAGCTCTTGGGGTACCAAATACCAAAGTTAGCAGTTCCTTTCAAATATCTAAGTATTCTCTTTACTGTTGCTAGATGAGATTGTTTATGGCTTTATTGAAATCTCGCTACCATTCCTACTGCTTGCATAATGTCTGGCCTTGTGGTAGTTAAGTATAGAAGAGCTCCAATAATTGATTTCAAAAATGTAGGCTTCTTCCTTGAGGTCTCCATTCAAAAATGTTGATTTTACATCCTTTTGATAGACCTTGAATCCTTTTGAGCAAGTGTATGCCAAAAACATTCTTATAGCTTCCAAAAGTGCTACTGAAGCAAAAGTTTCTTCAAAGTCAATTCCTTCAAATTGTGAGTATCCTTTGCAAACAAGTCTAGCTTTATTTCTGATAATTTGTCCATCCTCATTCATCTTGTTTTTTAATACCGATTTTGTTCCAATTATATTTTTATCTTCTCGACAAGGTACTAGATCCCAAGTCTCATTGTTTTCGTTTTGAGACATTTCTTCTTCCATGGCCTTTATCCAATGAGGATCTTTACTTGCTTGAGAAAAAAAATTCAGGTTCTATTAGAGATAAGAGAGCATCATCATCTTTTCTTGGAGTTTTTTTCATCCTTCTTCGAGTTTGAATTCCTTCATCTATATTCTCGATAATTTGTTCTTTTGAATTATGTTTTTCAAGGAATTTGATCTTAGAAGGAGTTTGTGAAGGTTCACTTTGAGGTTCTTCATCCTTTTCTTCCTTTCCGGGTTCTTCTTCTCTTTCTTCAAGGAAGGGCTCAACTTCATGATCTTCAATTTCCTTTTCTGGAAGGGCTTCATCATTCTTCACATCAATTCTTTCCACTATTTTCCATAGACGACTATTGTAACATTTGTAAGCTTTTCTCCTAGTGAAATATCCAAGAAATATTCCTTCGTCAACTCGAGAATCAAATTTTCCTGATGAATCATCATTGATCTTTATGAAGCATTTTCTTCCAAAATCCCTAAAATATTTTACTAATGCAGGTCTTCCTTTCCATAATTCATAAGGAGTATTTTCATTATTTGGTCTTAGTTGATTTCGATTTAAGGTATAAACGGTTGTCCCATCTGCTTATCTCCAAAATTTTGGCTACAAATCAGTTGCTAATAGCATTGTCCTTACCATTTCTTGAACGGTTCGGTTCCTTCTTTCAGCTACTCCATTTTTCTTGGGTGTCCTAGCAGCGGAGAGTTCTCTTTCGATTCCTTGCACTATACAAAATTCATCAAATTATTTTGAGGTGAATTCTCCTCCTCTATCCGTTCTAAGACATTTGATCTTATAATGTTTCTCATTTTCAATGAGGGCTTTAATATTCTTAAAACATTCAAATGCTTCGGATTTATATTTTATGAAATATACCCACATCATTCTAGTATAGTCATCAACAAATAAAGCAAAATACCTTTCACCTTGAAGAGTTGGAGTTCTAGTTGGCCCACATAAATATGCATGAATGATCTCTAGAGGTTTTGATGTTGAGAACTCCTTATTTTTGTGGTTGGTTCTAGTTTTCTTTCCGTGTTGGCATGGGCCACATACAACTTGATTTGGCTTGAACATATTTGGAATGTCCCTTACTGCATTAATTTTACTTATATTGATCAAGTTATCAAAACTTGTATGCCCCAATCGCTTGTGCCATAACCAAATTTCATTTGTTTGACTCAAGTAACATTTATCTCCTTGGATTTTGTTGAGAATGTAAACATTATTTGGTGTTCTTACTCCTTTTGCCACAAGTTCTCCTGAGGATGAGTCTCTTATTTCAAAAAATTTAGTACTAAAGACAACATTATGTCCTTGGTCAAAAATTTGGATAACACTTAAGAGATTTTATTTGAGCCCTTCTACCAGCAAAGTATTTTGAGCCTTTATTTGTCCATTGGTGAGGGTAGCAGTTCATTTTCTAGTGATTTTAGTAGATCCACTTCCAAAGGATACATTTCCATTTTTCTTGTTTAATGAGACAAACTTCTTTTGGTCACCTGTCATATGTTTTGAGCATCCACTATCCACGAACAAATGATTTTCTTCACTATGAGCACATAGAGCTAGGCCACATTTATCCATTTTAAAATTTACGTGTTTAGCTTCCTCTCTTTTGAGAGGGAAATTTTGTTCATTATGATCATAATTATTACATAATGAGAAAGTCAGATCAAAATTAGCCAAAGGATAAAAAGAATCGTAAGTTTTGATTTTTCCTTTCTCTTTAGGACCACGTTGTTTTTTTGTTTGATCTTCCAATCTTGGTGCTTCATTCTTATGAGCCTTGCAATGCTTAGCTTGATGACAAAAGCTTTTACAATAGTAACAATACCCAAGAAAGATAGTTTGGTACCTGTTGTAATAGCCATAACTTGAATCAACATTCTTCCTTGGAGTTGTTCTTCCTTCATTTATTGATTTTGAGATGGGCCTCTGTTCTTGGCGAGATGACTTTTCTTCTTTTGGATGGCAAGAAAGTATGTCAGCATAACTCCTTGAATTATTCTTCGTACTTGATGATTCTCCTTTGAAACCAATTCTAGATTTGTCATATTGAGGTTTTTAAGTATTAAGAATGTTATCAAGTGCTTGAGAGCTTTGCCAACTCCTTTTGACTTGCTCCAATTCCTTTCTTAGAGATACTATTTCAGCTTCACGTTTTTCACAGATATCTTCCTTCTCTTTTAGCTTATTGTTCAAGAAGTCTTCCCTTCTTTTTGCTTCCTCCTTTTCTACTTTGAGAGAAATGATCTTCTTTCATAAATTCTCATTTTCTTCAATGGCACTTATTAGTAATTTATCCACATTTCCTTCGTCTTCCAATTATGAATCATCATCATTTGTGAATTCCATGATAACACTTCTTTGCTTCCAACATAGTCATTTTCTTCATATGATTCATCGTCACTTCCTTTGTGATGAGGGATATTTCTAGATGATTTCTTTTTTATGAGTACAAATTCATCTTCATCAGCTCATCTTGTTTGGAAAATAAGTTCTTCTTATTAAACCCTTTCTTTTTGTACACCATCCTTTTAGAATCTTCTTCATCATCACTATCATGTTTATGAGGACATTTTGCAGCATAATGACCTATTATTCCACATTTGAAACAAATAAGAGGGTACTTACCTTTTATCTTAGATCCCTTCTTTATTCTTTGTACAAATTGAGCTAATTTGGTTTCAGCATCGAAGTCATCACTGTTCTTATTCCATTATTTTCCTCTTTTTGTTAATTTTGAGGCTTTGAATGTTGCGTCTTTGGAATTTTGAATTCCTTTCCTCATCTCATAGGAAATTAGAATTCCATGAAGTTCATCAATCTTGAGAGTATCTAGGTCCTTCATTTCTTCTGTGGCACTTACTTTGGAGTCAAATCTATCACGAAGAGATATCAGGATTTTTTGGACAATAGTGCTTTCTTCAATATTTTCTCCTAACCCTTTAAGAGTGTTAACCACTTCAGCTACTCGGAGAAAGTATGATGAAATATCTTCTTCGTCATCCATTTTCAGAATTTTGAATTGAATTATATGAGTTTGAATCTTTTCCTTCTTAACTTTGGAGTCCCCATCATATAGGGCAATCAGCTTATCCCATACTTCTTTGGCTGAGTCACAATTCATGACTTTTGTGAATTCGAAATTAGAGATTCCACTAGAGATGGAATTTAGAGCTTTGGCTTTAGAAATGTAGGTTTTTCTTTCTTTTGTATCAGTTGGAAGAGTGGAGGGAGCTTTGTACCCATTCAGAACAGAATGCCACACTTCAGGACCAATGCACTTTAAATAGTAGGACATCCTCTTCTTCCAAAAACCAAAGTTTGTTCCATCGAACATAGGCAACTTCCTTTTCGCTTATATGTTCTTCATTGTGTCTAAGAATCCTTCTTCCAGTTGTTAGGCTGATAATGAAGAAGTTGGCTCTGATACCAATTATTGGAAATACTGAGAGGGAGGTGAATCAGTATTTATTTTCAATTGTTATTATAACCAGTTAGATTCTACACAAAAAATAGAGAAATGAATCATTTATTATAGAAGGAAGGATAATGATCCTTTTACAAATGAATGAGTGCAATGATTGCCAAGCACCAACTTGGACTTAATGAGGCTCCGACCTCTAGGGCTTCGACCCTATCTTCTCCAAGGCACCAACCTTGTGTTTAGGAGCTCCTACCCCAAGGACACCAATCCTTCTTCGCTTATTTATTGGATTATTGATTCAAAGATGCTCTAATGCACCAATATGCACCATACTGCACCATCAATTATGCATCGCACTTCTTTATCAATTCTACACCAAGAGTTCTCCACCACACAGCACTAATACTTCTGCATTATTCAATGCTTCAATTAGCTCACAAACAATTAGTGCTTGATTGTCTCCAAGCCTTCACAAATCGAGTGACTACAAGACCAAGCCACCACATAAATTTTCTTTGACTTTAACACAGGTCTGAAGCACCACCTGTACAGTAGTTTAATCCTTGATGGAGATCTGATCTAATAGAGATAAGAATTATGCTTTGTCCCTCCAATCTGAGCCAACAACACTTGTCTAAAGCTGTAATAAAGTTTTGAAGTTTGAAGCTTCAAAGATAAAGATTTGAAATATATATTCCATAGGTCCGAGCCTCTGAGCCTCTAACTGAGGCTGTAATGAAAGCAGGTCTGAGCTATTTTTAACTGAGACACAGATTATGAGTTACATTCAGGTCTGAGGGTATGATGGTGGCTTAGTCCAAGCCTGTAGCTTCCTTATTCTGTGTTGTTTTGAGCCCTTAAACTTGTCACCTATCCGAGGATATAAGTCTTATAAGGAAGAGACATATTCCTGAAATAGATCCGAAGGCATGACACTCCTTGTCACAGGTTCAAATGATAGCCAGATATTTCTTTAACCCAAAAAAAAATTCCTTCACAAATCTTCTTCGGTGCTTTTGAGTTCACGATTTGTGAACTGTACTTGTGCTTCTCAATTTTGTTGACCGAGTTGAATCATGAGAAAATGAGGTCTGCAGTCATATTTATATGAATTATGTTAAGGATGTGATCCTTGAAAGGAGGCTAACATGAGGGAGGCTAGCATAGGTCGGCTCACAAACCAGAAAATTTTATTCTTAACTTGAAAAATAGATAACTTTCAAACCACTTGGAGATTTCGGCTGAGTAATAGCTCGTCAGGAATATAAAATTATTCTTTATAAGATGATATAGGTGTCATGTTCAGATTCATCCTTTCAAAAGTGAGAAATATGTTTTTTAAGTGATTGGTCAATAGATGGTGCAGAAAAAAAGAGGACAGCAGATGGGATTCTTGGACAGTGGATGAGCTTCTTCATTATTTGTATTCTTCATCATAGGATCAACATGTCATCATCTAGCATATTGACATCAATGACAACTTATATTAACACAAAGGTCTACATTCATGAAGACAAGTCTTAGCTACGGAGAAAAACATAAGACCCCCAAGGGAGCTACAAGCATTAAGGTCACAAAGCCACACGAAAAAAAAAAATGAAGAAACGCCTAAAAGCTATGTTAATATTCTCAAAAGATACATCATCAATGAAAGAAACAATGTGAAAGGATATGAGAGCCAATAGAAACCTAATTCTTCTCATAAGAGCAACAAGACTAAGTTCAAAAGTGATGTTCCATGAAAGAATTCCTTTCACAACATGCTAAAAAATCTCTTCCTTGGCTATTTTTTTCTTGCAACAATTTCCATCATAAAGCAATACCTCAAAAATAAAATTCAAAAGCAAATGAAAATCCAAAGGAGACTATCTACAAAGAACGAGAAAAGGAAGAAGAAGAAAAAAAGAACAAGAAGAAATAGAATACCAATATCCAAAGTCACCATCCAAACTTGTCCAAAAGTATTGTCTATAAAATCAATTTTTTGGTGATATAGATATAGGAGTTCAGACTAGAAGAGGGTTGGAACAAGAAAGCTTTTATTTTATATCCAAAATAAAGTGCAATAACTTTACACGAGCTAGTGAAAAAAAACACTAGCTTGAGAATTGAATTAGATTGAAAACAATGAGACATTGGAACCTGTGTCCATACCAAAAGAAAAGAATGTGATCGGATCAAATGGGTCTTTATTCTAGTGACCAACCCTATAATTTACTAGACGAGCGCTAGGATTTACATTTTTTTTTTTTTTTTAAATCAAGTAACAAGGAAGTAAAACCATAATCATACAAGTTTGAAAGTCAGTAAAATTAAATCAAGTGTATCAAGTCCATAAATTTAACTTCATAACACATACATATATTTAACTTGATTATAGGCAAAATGAAATCATCATAATTAAAAACAATATAACTAACACATGTACCGTTCACCCTTATACGAGAACCAAACTTGACTTTCTGCTGCTTGAGCTCCTTTGTTGTCGTCTACCTCCAAGCCTGAATGTTGTCGTGCTTAGTCCGAATGTAATGACCCACCGGTTGACCTCCCAACCTACTCCTTAGGTACTCTTCTTCCCCGCGGACCCCCGAGCTGCAATGGGGTTGTACAACGAAGGAATGTGCTAGTTGATAGAGGTGAGCCCTTCTTGGCTCAAGAGTCCCCTCTCTATAATACTCTATCCCACCAAACTCAACTATAGCTCGTAACCACTCAAAATGACAATCTCCTCCATCCAACAATAGGGTAAACAAAAGGTCCATATCCCTTCCATTTCCCTTTTTTTTATAGAAGGCTTCATAAGTGACACTTGGAAGTTCATACATAAATAATTATTTTTTTATTACCCAAAATTTGATTATTCACCCACCCATGTGTCACCCTCTCATCAAGACTCTCCAAAATGATTTACTTAATTATTCATATAAAAATAGTATTTCCCTCAACCCAACAAGGCTTCCTATTTCTTCTCCTAGTTGTCTCTTGATTCCCCCTTTTTATTCCTTAATTTGTGTTTATTACTAAAGTTAATTGATAATTCTTAGATTTGGTCCCCTAACTACCTCAATTTGTTCTTTTGATGAATATTCTTATGTTGGCTCTTGCCACATGGAAGTTCTCTAAATTTCTCAAATTTTAATTTATTAATCTTATTTTAATTCACCACCCTCTTCTCTTAATGAAGTTTTTAATAAATCTTTCTACTTAACTCTATGTCCCTCTTTCCCCTTTTTGCCTAATTAAGTCTTATGTACTTAATATTTTGTTTTAACGTGGAAAGGGTAGAGTTATCATGGTAAATATTTTATCTCTTCCTATTCCTCCCTTACCCTAAGTTTTATTCTTGATTTAATTCTTTTGGTTCTAACATCATATGTCACTTGATATGAATTAGTTGGATTTTCATATATTGATTATATTTATTAGTTTCTTTAACGATGTCGAGGGTGTCAAGTTGGTCATGCCCTTCAAGAACTTCCATTCGAAGTTCCAAGGGTGCCATGCCTAAGAATTTATTTTTGATACCAAGAGTGCCACACCACTTGCCCTTCAAGTATCCAGTGGTTACAAGGGGAAACTATATGTGCAACGACAGAGACCCATATCATCTCATATGTTGTCTGCTATAGTGAGACTAATGGTGTTGGGGATCAAGGAATCCGCCTTGATGCGCGCCCCCCAGAAAATCCTCGTGAGCGAACCAACTTTGGGACCTGCCCTCACGACACCGTGATCTTCAAGGCAAAGGCATTTCGACCTTTCCATCCTAAGTCACGGCAGGAGTGCTAACGGGTGAGATCAGGAATATTGTTCCACCCCTCCCATGTTGTTCCATTCAATTGTACAACCCCATCACCCATATGTGAGTCATTCGGCCAAGAAACTAACATGTTCCTGCAACCACTGACATATCATCAAAGTATATGTAATATATATAACAAGTTTCAAACTGAACTTAGAATTTCAAAGACAAAATATTAATTTCTATCAAACCAGATGTTATCCACTCATCATATGCGAGTGTCTCTGGTCGTTTCCTATCATACTCAATAATCATCATTAACAAAGTTCTTAGTGTTAGAAACATCAACATGACCTAGTCATTCACATCATTGTTTATTTTGAATCAGAACTAATGTAAGTAGTTAACATATGGGACACATCCCTCATGTTTATCATAATCATAACATCAATGGTAAATTAACATATTCATCAAAGGCGTTATCATCGTAACATCAATAGGAAACATATATATCCATAAAATTTATCATCATCATGATATCAATAGAGAACATGCATATCCATTAACGCTACAATCATATCAATAAAGAACATGCATATCCATAAATGCTATCATCATCATAGTATCAATAAAGACATACATAACCATCACATCCACTAATAATAGAGTCATGTGTCTGGATCCTCAACTTGAGGTCCTCAAAGAATAAAGTGCGGGTCTTAGGGCTAAATAATGTTAAAATTCATATCACTGTCAGTCAACTAGAGTAGGGCACTACATTTAAAAACAAGGTGAAGGAAGACGGTCAGGTAGTAAGAATTAAAACATGACTGGTTTTTAAAGGGTATGCTTAAGTTGAGGGTATTGACTCTGAAGAAACCTTTGCTCTAGTCACAATATTGGAAGAAATCATAATTTTTTTAGTATTTTGTGTTTCAAGAATTTTAAGCTCTATCAAATGGATGTCAAGTCAGTCTTTCTAAATGAAAATATAGAATAATTATTTATTGAACAACCAAAATAATTTCAATTCTCATAGAATGAAGATCATGTGTGCACACTGATAAAAAAAATAAAATAAAATAATAAATAAATAAAAATAAAAATAAATTAA
Organism: Pinus albicaulis; assembly: GCA_034641835.2. Taxonomy (NCBI): domain Eukaryota; kingdom Viridiplantae; phylum Streptophyta; class Pinopsida; order Pinales; family Pinaceae; genus Pinus; species Pinus albicaulis. Next base: position 34,526 of record JAXQQM020062964.1, on the reverse strand, counting down.
TTAATTAAAAAATAAAAATACCTATAATAAGGTTTAAAAAGAGGAGTCGCAAAATCTTATCTTTACATCAAAACAAAAAATGAAAATCTATTAATCATTATGGTTTATGAGGATGATATCATTTTTTTAAGTAATGCTAACAGAATGTACCAAGAGTTTGCTAAAGAAATGCAAAAAGAATTTGAGAAGCCCATGCTTCGAGAATTTTCATTCTTTTTAGGTCTACATATTTTTCAATCCAACAAAGTCATATTCATTTCTTAGACCAAATAAATCAAGGAGATGTTGAAAAAATTCAGAGTGGAAGACTATGCACCTCTTATTACACCCATGATCACAGGATGTAAATTAAGGAAAGATGATGAATGCCCAGAAGAAAATCAAACATTGTACATGTCAATTATTGGAAACCTACTTTATGTGATAGCATCAATTCCATACATTATACAAGTAGTAGGATTGGTTGCAATATTTCAATCTGCACCAAAGGAGACACATGTCCAAGCAGCAAAATAATATTTAGATATCTGAAGGGCACATTAGACTGTCTTGTGGCATTCAATAAGTAAGGACTTCACTCTAAAAACATATACAAATGCAAATTAGGCAAGAAGTATTGATGAGAAGAAAAGTACAAGTGGAAGAGAATTATTTCTAGACTACCATTTAGTATCATGGTTGGGTAAGAAGCAAACTTCAATCTCTATATCCATAGCAGAATCCTAATATATTACAGAAGCAATATGTTGCACGAAAGTTCTATGGATGGTAGACACCAAAAGATATTAAGGTAGAATATGATCAACCAATATCAATCATCTATGACTACACAAGTGCAATCAAGATTTCAAAGAATCCAATTATGCACTCAAATACAAAGCATATTCCCATCAAGAGTGTCACTTCCTAAGAGAACATGTAGTTGAACAAAGTGTCATGCTGGAATACATTGCCACCAAGGAACATGATTTAGATAATTTTACCAATCTGCTTCCCAAAGAAACATTTGAATACCTCATACAGAAGCTAGGAGTGATATTCGTCTCATCTCGTAAGTAAAGGGAAGCACAAGCTCAGGGGGAGCAACCCTTTGCCATGGATGTCAAAGGGGTAGAAGTTGAAGATGGAGGAAGAATTGCACACACAAGGAGAGTTGCAAACAAAGGGAATACTACAATATTGTTGCAAAATTGACTAAGGTTTTCCATCAATGAAAAAGAGGGAGATTCTTGGAAATATTATATCATAGATTTCAAAGATAGGGGGAGACTATTGATGTCCAAGATAAAGATTCTAAGATGAAGAATGTTGGAAATATTGTTTGGATACCTAGTTTTTTTTATGCCCAATGTAGATACCCTATATTTGAAGGCCTTATTACTCTCAATACCTAGCTCTAATGGGAGCATAGGATATATGGTTTAAAATATGATTCTGAGGCCTTTCCAACAATATATGGTACTCCCTCTAACTCCGTAGAAATGAGGAGATATGAAATATTATGTCAGATCGACCCAGTTGCAAAGTACAAGTCCACCCAGATAGTTTTACAAGTCGGCCCCATGAGTGAACACATAAACACTGTGAATAAAGGATAAATGAGTGCATTCAAATACTATCCAAGTAAGAATAGATCTTTGGTGCACAAGAAAATTTGGGGAATAGTCTTGGGGTTTTAAAGATGGAGCAAAAATGTGATTTTTGAAGTGAACAAGTCAAATTGTCATATTTGCTATATATTTTCTTTCAGGATGTTTTAGACCATGAAAGCTTGAGGAAACATAGGTCATATCTTTATGTACACGTGGTAAAAATTTCAGGCATTGGTTCATTATACTTTCTGATATATTCCTTGTGGACGATAGGGTTTATGATTAATCTTGAAATGTGCTTCAAATTAGCCATCTCAATATTTTCACGATAACCTAAGTTCTAAGACGTTTCAAAGCATGAAACAAAGAGGAAAGATAGGTAATATCTTCATGTACATGTGATAATAATTTCAAACATTGGTTTACTATAATTTCTAAGATATGTCGTATGGAAGTTAGGGTTTGTGATTGATCCTAAAATTTGCTTCAAATGAGTCATCTTGGTATATTCACAATAAATTAAGTTATCGGACATTTCTGACTATTAAACTCTGATGAAATAGATACAAGGCCTTTGGGTACATGTGGTCATAATTTTATACTTTGGCTTGCTATAATTCTGAAGATATGCCCTATGGAATTTAGGGTTTCTAAATAGCTTTGAAATTAGTTTCAAAGAATTTAGTTTAGCATTTTCACTATAACTTATTTTTTGGGATATTTTAGATTGTGAAATTTTTAGAGACCAATGGAGACATACAAAATTACCTCATGTAAAAATTCCAAACGTTGGTTCCCTATACTTTCAAATTTCAAACTTTGTTTCACTATACTTTCAAAATTTTCATAATTCGATTTGTAAAATTGGAAATGTGGCATGATGTACAGGTTCATTCTTGGGAGGAGGCCAAAAACAACAATTTTTAGGAGAAAAAAACTTGGTGAGAGCAGGAGCCGCAAGAAGACCTTGTGAATGCATAAGCAACTAATAGAATTGGTGAATATAGAAGTAGCAAGAAGACTCAATGAAGTAGGTTAGTGCCTAAAAATATTTGTAGGAGTGGGGATTCGTGTCTCTAGTAGGTTGGTGGTTGCAGATATTTGAAGCAATGGGGATTGGTGTCTCAATTAGGTTGGTTCTTATGAATATTTTTAGAAGTGAGGATTGGTGTATTCACTAGGTTGGTGCCTACAAATAATTATAAAAGCAAAAGCAAAAAATATGGTTTTCTCTTAAAAGAGTTTCCATGTAAATCCCATGTTCCATGTTCGACAATTGATAGATCTCATATGTGATTGTTTTCTTGTGGTTCATGAATGTTTAGATAAGTAAAAATTGTCTTTTATTGACTCAACCTCCCTCACCCCACACCCCTCTCCCCGCCCCCTTTTGATTTTTGGTAGCATCGGATGTGCTCTAAGTCTCAAAATTTGCAGGGAGTCTTAGACACGTGTATTCCAAAGAACCCAAAAAGAATTTTGGGAAATTCCACCTGGATTGTGTTTTATTAAAATAATTAATTATTTTTAATGGGAGCCTAAGTCTAAACTTAGGAAATTAAAATAATTAAAGGGTATTAATAAAATAGGGTGTGAATATTCTAGAAAAAGAAAGAGATCAAATCAAGTTAATCTTATTCGTTGATTAGCGATTTAATCTCGGTAGTTAAAGTCTCAACGAGAATATTATAAGAAGTACTTGATGGGAATTTGGAAAGGCACATCGACAGAGTCTAGATATCGAAAATTTTTAGTGAGCAGTGCTCGGGGAGAAGATCGATCAAGTTTATTCTTACAGAGAGGGGCAAAGATAATTTTTCGATTGGAGATCTTTCTTGATTCGGAGAGTGAAAGGCAGAGAGGGCAGAGAGAAGTCTGGAGAGGCAATGAAAATCCAACCATGTAGAGGCCATGCATAGGTTGCGCGGAGATTCATAGGGAGTTCATATTTTCGTTGGGGAAAAATCAGGATCCAGTGTCGGAGCCGAGGTGTGAGACAGGGAGGTCAGAGGGCTGAAGTTTCCAGCTAGCAGAGAGATCAGAGGAGGTGCAACGCAATCTTAGTTGCAGTGATGCAGTGACTGTGTAGGTATGATGTGGCACTGCGTAGAGACAACGTAGAGGCTCATCTCCAGCGCGGATCAGTGTCAGATCTTCTAGTGACGGGGCGAGATCATCTCACCAACTTTTTTCTCAGTTAGATATCTGTATAGGATTTCCAGTTAGGGCATCTGAAGAATTGTACTCAGAAATTATTTCTTAATAATATCAAACCCTCGACTACTACACCAATTATTCCACATTAGGTTTTTCCGGGGACAGTTCAAAAACAATGGTGTCGTGTTTCTATTGTTTCTTCTTGCTCAGATCTTGTTTCCACATTTATCTTCTGCAGTTTATGTAGTGAAGGTTGCAATGTGATGTACTGAATGTTTATCGTAGTTAACTGCAAATAAATTGTTAAGTAAAATTTAACAGTTAGGTGAATAATTTCTAGTTGCTGCAATAGGATTCCAGATCTAGGAATTTTCACATGGTATCAAAGCTTGTATAGTAGTGCAGGAAAAGCAAGATATCAGACCAGAAAGATCCAGCGTTGAGCAAAAAGGAGATCGAAGAGTTACATAAGCAGCAAATCCATTTCCCAGAAATTGCGCAGTCCAGACCAGGAGGGAAATATTTGCAAGGAATTCTCTCTCTAAGTGAGTCGACAGAGAGGTAAGACTGTACATATCATGATTTATCAGTGGCAGAGGGAGCAACGTGGAAATTTCAGCGCAGATCAGCAACTAGTGGGACGTTGTTTTCTTGTAGCAGTAGTTGCTAATGCAGAAAGCATCATAATAGAGGAGAAGAAGACACTTTTGAGGGAATTCTGACTTCAAGGAATTTCTTGCCCAAGAAATTATGATTTCCAGTGCAGAAGCAGCAAGATCGTGATTTATTTGGCTAACAACAGCAAGGAGTGCGTAGAGCCAGCTGCGCAGAGGGTTAGAGTTAGTAGTTCGACATTTGGTTGGGTGAGATGGCAGCCACTGGGTTTTGTGATCAAGATCGTTTGTAGGGTGCCTCCAACTATGTCATCCGGAAGGCAATGGTCTCCTTCCTTCTGGATGAGCATGAGCTCAAGGCCTTCATCGACAATGCAGTAGCTGGACCTGTAGATGCAGCTCCATTGAGAGCCTTCAAGAAGAACATGTAAAAGACAAATGGTTAATCCTCAACGGAGTGAAGGATCACATTGTCTCACATATTTTCAGCAAAGGAGATGTGGGATGCACTGGCCACGTTATACCATGGTTCTTCCAAGCAGCAGAAGATGTTCTTGGAGAAGAGGATGTGATATACAAGGATGCAGGAGGGAGAATGCATAGATCTGTTCCTATCAAAGCTTCAAGATGTTCGAGATCAACTACCAGATGTAGGGTCATCACCGCAGGCCATAGAGATGGTTAGATTGCCTTTGAATTTTTTTTCCAAAGAATGGCATGTCTTTGTCCAGAGTATCCTGGTCAGAGAGAAGTTTCCAAACTGGGATGAAATGTGGGCATCTCTTCAACAAGAAGATATGAGGAGAGACTTACTCAAGTGAAAGCTTGATGACAGTAGCAGCAATGGGACGAAGCCCAAGGAGGAGGATGAGAATGCATCCCTTGCATCAAAGGGGTAGCAAGAGTAGTGGAGGCGTAAGAAGGATGTCTCAAAGATTAAATTCTTCCGGTGTGGCGAGATGAGACATTATGCTACATATTTTCCTCTCAAGAAGAAGGAAAAAGATGAGAAGCATGATTCGTAGGCTGCAATTTCGAAGATCGAGGAGGAAGATTTTTCGATGATTTCCCACATATCTCCTGGGGAGAATTGGGGTGATATAAAACTGTAGTTCAGAAGAGCTACAGTTGGGGAGGATCCTTGAAGAGTCCACCTCATGTATCATTACCTTTATACGGGAGCCCAAATCGGAAGTAGCAGGATGGACAAGTGTCAGTTGGTGGAAAGGAGTGTAGAAGTGATAGCACAGTTGCTAGTGAGCGCCAAATTCTGGGCAGCGCAGAGCAGAGTTGGAAATAGTTTAGTAAGGCACAACACAAAGCCAGCAACAACGCAACAGCTTTAGAGGGTCAGCGCGGATTCTAGCAACAGTCAGATCTTCAGTGTCAGATGCATCATGTTGAACACTTAGTTCAGCATTTGGATGTTTTTTTGTTGCATTAGGCAGCAGAGTTGCAGTGCAGCAGCGGTTGGCAGCAGTACGCAGGCAGGGTCAGCAATAGCATAGATGCAGCAACGCAGTTGTTGGTGGGCAGCATTGTCAGACATCAGCAGCGCAGATAAGAGATGTTGCAGAATCTGTGTAGTGCTTCAGCGAGATGCATTACTAGAGCACATCCCTCGCTAAGGGGGAGTGTTGATTTTTGGTAGCATCGGATGTGCTCTAAGTCTCAAAATTTGCAAGGAGGCTTAGACACATGTATTCCAAAGAACCCAGAAATTTTTTTGGGAAATTCCACTTGGATTGTGTTTTATTAAAATAATTAATTATTTTTAATGGGAGCCTAAGTCTAAACTTGAGAAATTGAAATAATTAAAGGGTATTAATAAAACAGGGTGTGAATCTTCTAGAAAAAAATGAAGATCAAGTCAATTTAATCTTAGTCGTTGATTAGCGATTTAATCTCAGTCGTTGAAGTCTCAACGAGAATATTATAAGAAGGACTTGATGGGCATTTGGAAAGACACACCGACAGAGTCTAGAGATAGAAATTCTTTAGTGAGCAGCGCTTAGGGAGAAGATCGATCGAGTTTATTCTTGTAGAGAGGGGCAAAAGTAATTTTTCGATTAGAGATCTTTCCTGATCCGAAGAGTACAAGGCAGAGAGGGCAAAGAGCAATCCAAAAAGGCAACGCAGAGCCAACCACATAGAGGCCACGCAGAGGTTTTGAAGAGCTTCAGAGGGAGTCTATATTTCTGCTGGGGGACAGTCAAGATCCAGTGCCGGAGCTAAGGTGTGAGACTAGTAGGCCAGAGGGCTAAATTTTCCAACTAGCAAAGAGATCAGAGGAGGTGCAACACTGTCCTAGTTGCAATGACGCAGTGATTGTGTAGGTGTGACACAGTACTTCGCAGAGGCTTATCTCCAGTGTATATCAATGTCAGATCTTCCAGTGATGAGGTGAGATCATCTCACCAGATTTTTGTTCAGTTAGATCTTTGTATAGGTTTTCCAGTCAGGGAATCTGAAGAATTGTACTCATAAATTATTGCTTAATAATATCAAACCCTCACCTACTGCACCGGTTTTCCCGCATTGGGTTTTTCCGGGGACTTAGTCCAAAAATAATGGTGTCATGTGTCTATTGTGTCTTCTTGCTCAGATCTTGTTTCTGCATTTATCTTCCACGGTTTATGTAGTGAAGGTTGTAGTGTGATGTATTCAGTGTTTGTCGTAGTTAACTACAAATAAATTGTTAAGTAAAAGTTAACAGTTAGGTGAATAATTTCCAGTTGTTGCAATAGGATTCCAGATATAGGAATATTCACACCCCCCTCTCTTAGAATAAATGTGCTCAACATATTAATCGTTGGTATAGATATTATGATTAGAGACAATATTTTTAATGTCTAAAATATTAGGAAGAAATTCATTGATGGTGTTGAAGCCCTTTGTTTTTACATCTAAATTCCAAGTTCCCTATACTATATTTTCCAAAAAATTGATTATGAGTAGAAGGTGACTAAGAGGACTTATCCATGAGAGGCATATTGTAGCAAAATCTTGCACGTTATTGCAAATCCTCACTAGGTGATTAAGACATTATTCACAGTCGCCAAGGTCACCATTTGTCAAGATTAATATTGGCTATGATGAAAAACGAAAGACCCCCAAGGGAGATGCGAACATTAAGGTCATAAATCCATCAGGAAAGGAAAATGAAGTAAATCCTAAAATCTATTCTAATATTCTCAAAGACTACATCAATAATGAAAGCAGTAGCAGGTAAGAAAATAAGGACCAACATAACCTAATTCTTCTTTGTTAGGTCCCTATATTACTAGTATAGTCCCCTATTGTTGTTAGTGTAACCCCTTTATTGTTATTGTTGTACCCCTGTAACCCCCATATTGCTATTATTGTGCCCTTACATTATTATTGCTAGGTCAGCAAGGATTACATTGTGGCCCCATGGACTCCTATATATAGAAAGGAGGTTTTGTCATTTGTATCATCCAAGATTTTTTCATTCATGTAATGTATTGGAGGTTTCCCCCTAGAAGTGGCTTATTTATAAGGCATTGATATCTCTTTTCTTCTATTTTTGGAGCTGGTTTCACAACATTTGGTATCAGAGCTTTGGATTCTAGGGTTTCGCTACTCCAAACAGGTCATCGTGGCATTTTCTCTATAACTTTTTTTCTACGAAGGTTCAGAAGCTGAAATTTTTAGAGTGCGAAGCCAAAATCCTAATGAACATCGTCGCAAAATTTCAGATCTTGGTTCGTAATATATTCGGATATGTGATCTGTGGAAGTTAGGGATTTTTGCAAGCTCCTAAATTTAACATAAACAAGTCATCGTGGAATTTTTGCTACAACGTTTTTTCTACGAAGGTTCAAAAGCTGAAATTTTTAGAGCGCGAAGTCAACATCCTGAGGAACGTTGTAGAAAAATTTCAGAGATTGTTTCGCAATATTTTCGGAGATATTATCTATGGAAGTTAGGGCTTTGTCAGGCTTCCGAATTTCATCTCAAAGAGGTGATCGTGGGAAAATGTTCATAAATCTCTCTCTGAGCATCAGATTGGGATTCTGTAAAAAGTGGTTGGAAGCACACGAAATTTAGTTTCCTTTCTATTAATTTCAGAGCTGAAGGAGGAATCAGTGACACGTGGAAATTCAGACAAGTTCACTCTATTGAACCAGTCCATAATTAGGTCATTGTGGGAGATTGGACATAACGTTGCCTTGAAGAATCAAAATCAGGTCAAACCTGTGGCATTCAAAAGAGGATTCAAAGGGCTACCTCAGGGCAAAATTTTAGATATTTAAGATCTACAATCACCGAGATAATTCAGTTTCAATATCGAGCTACTCAAAAGCAAGAAAAAGGTGTGTATTTGTTTTTCCGAGTTGCATAAGTCTTGAGTAAAAAAAATCAGTTGAAGTGATTCCAAGGGCCTATTGAGCATATATTTCAGTATTGGGTTCTAAATGACCCCTAAAAAGAATTCAACACCCATTAAGCCTTCATAAGGCTCTACTATGACTCATGAAGACGAAGAAATGCAACATGAGATATCAAAATTACAAGAGCAAGTGCACCTATCACAAAGAGCAACAAAAAACGAAATGGAAGTTTTGAAGAAAGATGTGGAAACTAAGATGGATGGTTTAAAGAAAGGCGTGGAAGCTAAGATGAATGGTTTGGAAGTTAATATGGATGGCATGGAAGTTGGCATGGAAGCTAAGATGGATGACATGGAAGCTAAGATCGATGAAAAAATGGAAAACATGAAGAATGATCTAAAAGTAGACATCGAAGGTTTGGCAAATTTGATACAAGAAATGTTTCCTAATGGTGAAAATATAGTAGAGGAAACTCATGATGAGAACAAAATAAATGTTAATCGTGATGTCATAAACTCTAATGTTGGATGGAAGAACCACCATATTCCAAATATGGATGTGAGGAAGTTTGATGGCAAGGATCCCGTAACATGGATACTACAGATGGAGCAATATTTTGATCTCAATAATGTGCAAAACACACAAAATGTACGCATTGAAACTTTACATTTAGAACAAAATACATTTGTATGGTATCGATGGCTTTGCTCCCGTAAAAAAATTGTCACTTGGTCAATTTTTACGGAGGAAATGATAGCACATTATGAGGATACAAAGAGCAACACCTTCTTTAGCCAATCGATAAATCTCAAACAAAAGGGTTTAGTGGGGCAGCACATTGAGGACTTCCAAAAATTGAATATAAGGGTAACTAATATTCCAGAGGAACACAGGATTGATCTCTTCTTAGGTACTCTAAAGGATAACATCCAACATGAACTTCGTGTTTTGGAACCTGATTCATTGGAGAAGGCATTCAGGTTGGCAAGAAAAGTTGAATGTAAAATTATGGCGACAAGGAAGCCTACCACTCAATTCTATAAAGAAGGAAGTGTTTCTACGCCTAGATTTCCACAACCTACAAGGTTGACACCAAAAAAATTGGAAGAAAAAAGAGCAAAAGGGCTTTGCTACAGTTGTGATAGCAAATACACTAAAGGTCATAAGTGTGCTGAAAAGAAATTGTTTTACATAGATTGTGAAGAAGAAGAAGAAAATGAAAAAGAAGAGGATATACACCAGGAACCAACCATAGAAGAGGAAGAAATGAATCCAACCATATCATGTAATGCACTGGCCAGAATTACCACTCCTCAAACTCTCAAGATAGTAGGACAGATCAAGAAGAAAAGGGTAATAGTGTTGATTGATTCAGGTAGCACCCATAATTTTATTCATTGTAAGGTAGCCAAGGAATTAAATTGTTTCCTATACCCAGCACCAGAATGTCAAGTGATGGTTGCAAATGGAGGAACTATCAATTGCTCTGGAAAATGCCATAATATCAAGCTAACCATGGGGGAATATGTATTGACTAGTCCAATGCTTGCCATTCCTATGGGAGGTGCTGATGTTGTACTAGGAGTACAATGGTTACAATCTTTGGGGACGGTAGCTTTTAATTTTGAAGAACTTTTCTTGAAATTTTTTTCAGAAGGAAAGGAAGTCGAATTACGGGGTATTGAAGGGAAGCCAGGAAGGATAATAAGCTCTAATGTCATTACAAAGCTTCTAAAGAAATAACAACGAGGCGTAATTGCACAATTATGCTCACTAGAAGTTCCAACATCAAAATCATCTATTTCTGTAGATCTCCAACAAGTCTTGGACAATCATTCCAATGTGTTTGAAACTCCCAAAGGACTCCCACCTATTCATGATCATGATCATGCTATTCATTTGATTCCAGGAAGTGTTCCTCCAAACATCAGGCCTTATAGATATCCTTACGTCCAAAAGAGAGAAATTGAACGCATGATTGCAGAAATGTTAGAGGCGGGTATAATTCAACCTAGTCAAAGTTCTTTCTCTGCTACTGTAGTATTGGTACACAAGAAGGATGGATCATGGTGAATGTGTCCAGATTATAGGGAGCTCAATAAGCTCACCATTAAAGATAAATTTCCCATTCCTGTGATTGATGAATTATTGGATGAATTAAATGGAGCAATTTATTTTACCAAATTGGATCTTCATTCAGGGTATCATCAAATTAGAATGAAGACTGAAGATATTCCAAAAACAACATTTCGAACTCATGAGGGTCATTATGAATTTTTGGTCATGCCTTTTGGCCTTACCAATGCACCTTCTACATTTCAATGGTTGATGGATTCCATTTTCAAACCCTTCCTTAAAAAATTTGTGCTAGTATTTTTTGATGATATACTAATCTATAGCAGGTCTTGGAAGGATCATGTTGAACATGTTGACAGGGTGCTCAAACTATTGCAGGAGAAACAATTATATGCAAAAAAATCCAAATGTTTCTTTGGAATACAAGAGGTGGAATATCTGGGTCATATTGTTTCTCACGAGGGTGTTAAAGTAGACCCTAACAAAATTAAAGCCATTAAGGAATGGAAAGTCCCTACAACCATAAAGCAGCTGCGAGGATTTCTCGGGTTAACAGGGTATTATCGCAAGTTTGTTAAGAATTATGGGAGAATAGCAGCACCTCTAACAACATTATTGAAGAAAGATGCATTTTCATGGACTCCTGAAGCAACTAAGGCCTTTGAATATCTTAAAGAGGCAATGTGCCTAGCACCGGTCTTAGCTATGCCTGACTTCACAAAAACCTTTATTGTGGAATGTGATGCCTCAGGAAATGGAATTGGTGTTGTTTTAATGCAAGAAGGAAGACCCATTGCTTTTGAAAGTCATTCAATCAAAGGAAAGTATTTACAAAATGCTATTTATGAGAAGGAAATGTTGGCAATACTAAATGCACTAAAGAAATGGAGACCTTACCTAATGGGAAGACACTTCAAGGTAAAAACTGATCATGATAGTCTTAAACACTTTTTGGAACAAATATTGTCTTCAGAAGAGCAGCAAAAAAGGGTCACAAAGATGTTGGGTTATGACTTTGAAATCATCTACAAAAAAGGGAAGCTAAATGTTGTTGCAGATGCACTCTCAAGAAAGGATGAAGAGGTGGAAGCATTGCTTTGTGCCATATCTATTATCCAACCAAATTGGATAACCGAAGCAAGGGATGAATGGAAGAAGTGTGGACACTCATTCAAAATTTACAGCAAGATCCTAGTACATCTGATACATTGAGTTGGAAAAATGATTCCTTATGGTACAAAGATCGCTTATATATTTGCAAGAATTCCCAACTAAAACAAAAGATTGTTTTGGAATTGCACACTTCTCCTTTAAGAGGACACTCAGGATTTTTAAAAACTTACCACGAGGTGAAGAAAGAAATTTTTTAGGATGGCCTTAAATCTGATATTCAAAAGTTTGTGGCAGAATGTTTTGTTTGCCAACAAAATAAAGTTGAGACAATTAAGACCCCAAGTATTCTACAACCTTTATCCATTCCAAGTCAACATTGGGAGGAGATTTCAATGGATTTTATCACAGGTTTACCTAAGTCCGAAGGAAGGAGTGTCATCATGGTGGTAGTTGATAGACTTACCAAGTATGCACACTTTTGTGCATTATCTCATCCATTTAAAGCAAGTACAGTTGCTACGACATTTATGGAAACAATTAAAAAACTACATGGAAACCCAAAGATTATTGTAAGTGATAGAGATCCCATTTTTACAGGAAATTTTTGGACGGAATTATTTTCTTGTTTAGGTACTCAACTAGCTCATAGCTCATCTTATCATCCTCAATCCGATGGTCAAACAGAGATAGTGAATAAATGTTTGGAAGGATATCTTTGTTGTTTTGTATTTGATAAGCAAGCATAATGGGTCAAGTGGTTACCTCTCGCTGAATGGTGGTATAACACTTCCTTCCATACTGCAGCAAAAATGACCCCATTTATGGCACTTTATGGATATCATCCACCGTCCATCACACCTTATTTAAGGGAAAATTCTAGGGTTCAAGCAGTGGAGGATCACATCAAGCATCAACAAGAAGTTCTCCAACTCTTAAAGGATAACCTAAATTTGGCACAAAATCGAATGAAACAACAGGCAGATCAGCATCGCAGTGAGAGAAGTTTTAATGTGGGAGACTGGGTATTTTTACGGCTACAACCATACAAACAATTGTCCCTAAAGCAAGCTAAGAAGGATAATAAATTATCGCCGAAGTACTATGGTCCTTACAAGGTGTTGCAAAAGATTGGTACTATGGCATACAAATTGGAGCTTCCTGTGTCTTCGCGAGTGCATCCAGTTTTCCATGTTTCATGCTTAAAAAAGGTTATAGGGGACAAACTTCGAGTTCAAACAATATTGTTAGAACTTGATGAGGAAGGAAAAACCATATTGGAACCTGAAGCAGTCACGGAAACAAGAACTCGATAGCTACGAAATCGATCAATTTCAGAGTATCTCATCAAATGGAAGAACTTACCCAATGAAGATTTTACATGGGAGGATGAGAATTTTATACAAAAGCACCTGGAGCTACTCAAGCGTTGAGGACAACACTTTTTTGTAGGAGAGGAGCATGTTAGGTCCCTATATTACTAGTATAGTCCCTTATTGTTGTTAGTGTAACCCCCTTATTGTTATTGTTGTACCCCTGTAACCCCCATATTGTTATTATTGTGCCCTTACATTATTATTGTTAGGTCGGCTAGGTTTACATTGTGGCCCCACTAGGATTACATTGTGGCCCCATGGAATCCTATATATAGAAAGGAGGTTTTGTCATTTGTATCATCCAAGAATTATTCATTCATGTAATGTATTGGAGGTTCCCCCCTCGAAGTGGCTTATTTCTAAGGCGTTGATATCTCTTTTCTTCTATTTTTTGAGCTGGTTTCACAACATTCTCACAAGAATAAAAAGAATGTGTTTAGAAGAGTTGTTCCACCAAGAAGGCCTTTCACAAATTAGTACAAAAATATCTTCTTTGGCTATTGTTTTTCTTTCAATAATTTTGGTCATAAAGAAATACCTCAAAAATAAAAGTTACAAAAAAATGAAAATCTAGAGGAGACTATCTACAAATAATGAGATAAGGAAGAAGAAGATGAAAAAGAAAGGAAATAACAAGAAGAAATAGAACGAAAATATCCAAAGACACCATCCAACTTGTCCAAAAGTATCATCCAAAAAATCATATTTTTGGTGATATAGATATAGGAGTTCATATTAGAAGAGTATTGGAACAAGCAAAATTTTCTTTGCTATCCAAAATCGAGCCCAAAAATTTTAAACAAGCTAGTGAAGATAAAAATTGGTTTAATGATATGGAAGAAGAGCTAAATCGGATTGAGAAGAATGAGACATCGAAACTTGTGCACAGGAAAAAAGCCAAGAATTTGATTGGCACCAAATGGGTCTTCAGAAGCAAGTTGAATGAATATGAACAAGTGATAAGGAATAAAGTATAATTGATTTTAAAAGGGTATGCTCAAGTTGAGGGTATTGACTAAGATGAAACCTTTTCTCTAGTTGCAAGATTAGAAACAATAAGAATGTTTTTGGCTTTTGTTTGTATATATTGAATAGAAAGAAGAATTTCAATTGTTAGGAAATAAAGATCATGTATGTAGATTGAAGAACACGCTCTATGGAATAAAATAAGCTCCCATAGTTTGGCATTGAAGACTTGACAAATACCTATAACAACAATGTTTCAAAAGAGGAGCTACAAGTGACAATATTTACATTAAAAAAATTAAAATCTATTAATAATTGTGGTTTATGTGGATGATATCATTTTTGGAAGCAATGTTTAAATAATGAACCAAGGGCTTGTTATAAAAATGCAAAAAGAATTTGAGATATCCATGCTTGGAGAATTGTCATTTTTTCTAGGTCTACATATTTCTCAATCCAAAAAAGGCATATTTATTTCTCTCACCAAATACATTAAGGATATGTTGAAGAAATTCAAAATGGATGGTTGTGCACCTCTCAGTACACCCATTACCATAAGATATAAATTGAGCAAAGGTGATCAATCCCCTGAATAAAATTAAACATTGTATAGGTCAATGATTAGTAGCCTACAATATGTGATAGCATTTAGGCCAGACATCATGCAAGTAGTAGGATTGGTTGCAAGATTATAATCTACACCAAAGGAGACATATGTGCAAGCAACAAAAAGAATATTCAAGTATCTAAAGGGGACTTTGGCTTGCGGTATTCAAGAAGTAAGGACTTCACTCTAACAACATATACAAATGCAAATTGTAAAGGAAGTATTGATGAGAATAAAAGTATAAGTGTATAAGCATTATTTCTAGGCAATTTTTGAGCAAGAAGAAAATGTCAATCTCATTATCCATAGAATGTATTGCAGCAACAACCTATTGCACACAAGTTCTCTGGATGAAGAAGAGACTAAAATATATCAAGGTAGAATATGATCAACCAATATCAATCATCTAGAATAGCACAAGTGAAATCGAAATTTCAAAGAATCATGTTATTCCCTCAAATACAAAGCATACTCCCATCAAGTACCACTTCCTAGTAGAACAGAAGACATATAAATTGTCAAGTTTGAATACATTGCCACCAAGGAACAAGGTGTAGATATTTTTACCAAACCCCTTAAAAAAGAAACATTTGAATATCTCAAACAAAATTTTGGAGTGATATTCCTCTCATGTTTTCAGTAAATGGAAGCACACGCTCAATGATATTTCCCCTTTCCATAAATATCAAAGGGGGAGAAGTTGAAGACAGGAAGAATTGCAAAGACAAGGAGAGTCTCAAACAAAGGGAATACTATAGTATTTTTGCAAAATTGGCTAAGGGTTTACATCAATTAAAAAGGGGTATATTGTTGGAAATATCGTTTTCATTTATGTCAATGATATGGGGATATTACATATGTCCAAGATAAATATTGCAAGATGAAGATTCTCGGAAATATTGTTTGGATGCCCAAATTTGATACCGTATATTTGAATGTGATTTTACTCTAAATACCTAGATCTAATGGTAGCATATGATATATGATTTAAAATATTATTCTGATACCTTTCCAATGGTATATGGAACTCCCTCTATCTCCATATGGATGAAGAGATATCAAAAATATCTCTCAGGTTAGCCTAACCAATTTTACAAATTGGCCCTATAAGTGAATGCATAAACACTATAAATAAAGGATAGATGAATGAATTTGAAGACCATCCAAGTATGATGAAATCTAAGGTACACAAGAGAAGCTGAAAAATACTCTTGGGGATTTGAAGGTGGAGCAAAAATGTGATTTTTGGAGTGAATTAGTCATCTTATAATTTTCACTATAATTTTTCTTCAGGGATGTTTGAGACTGTGAAAGTTTGAGAAAATAAATATGAGATATTTTTTGACATGTAGTAAAAATTTCAAGCATTGGTTTGCTAAAATTCCCTTCTTTAACACATTTATAGCATTTCTTTACGATTTTTCTTATATATTTAGATCTACATATAGAAGTCTTGGATCTCCCACTTGAGGACTTATTTTTATTTCTATCCTATGAACATTCTCTTACAAATAAGACATATATGCTTTGATTTTCCTTGTTTTTCACCTCATGTCCCCTAACAATGAGGAAAAGAACACATCATCAAAACTTAAATTAGTCACATTACTACCTATAGCTACAACCAAACTATCACATGAGTCTAGTAGAGAGCACAATAAACCGATAAACGTATTTTCATCATAAATATTCAAATCAACAAAAAAACTAACTTACCACAATATAGAAGGCGTTTAGATGTTTTTTCATTGAGCCTCCATCATTCATCCTTAGGTTGTACATCTTATTCGATAGGAAAAGTTTGTTTACCAAGGACTTCAACTCATGTAAATCCCCTAACTTATCACACAATTGTTGGAAATACTGAGAGGGGGTGAATCAATATTTCTCTTAAACTAGTATTTTTAAGTTCACAAAGCATTAACTATAATTAGCATTAGATCAATACAATTCAACATCACATGAACAATAAACAACACCATTCAACAATGCACAAACATCAAGATAGTGGACAACAAATTTTTAGGTGGAAACCCCTTCGGGACAAAAACTACTAAATGTTTTTTAATATTTGTCTTCAATAAATTTTGCAACAATATTTTCAGCTCCAAATAAAGGAGGCTTCAACCCAAAGGACACTCCAAATCCTTGGTTCACTAGCTCCAACCTATAGGATGCTCCAACACCCTGTTTACCAATTGTAACTGGGAGGATGCTCCAAGACACTGTGGAGGCTCCAACTTAACCTAGCACCACTTTGTTGCTTTGAAGTGTTCTCGAGATCCAGCCTAAAGGAGACTCCACTCTCTTGCCTTGCAACACCCTGCCACCCTGTTAAATTTGGACAACTAGGTCCAAACTCCATCTTGTGATGCTCAGATAAAGATTCCAATATTTGTATTGGATTCCTCTTTCAGAGAGGTGTAAAATCGATATAAAATTGATTTTAATCTGATGAGCAGAACATTTAATTTGAATTTATTATTTATAATAAATTTAAGTGCAGGTCGGCTTTAAGGTTTTTACCCCCAGCAGATGTGTCACACACCTCACATGATTGGTATTTATAGGGTCAAAGTTGGAGCATTTTTCCACTCAACTCATCACACATCTCCTCCTCTTATACGAGCATTTGAGAAGCAGCTTCATCTCACACGTGGGAGAGAAGGACGAAGTTTACTGCAGCAAGAAGGACGAAATTTACCGCAGCAAATTTTCTGCAGTTAGGGTTTCTGGGAAAGTTTGACCAGCGTTGACTTTGGTCAACGCATGGTCCAAATTGGCTGAAATTTTGTGGAGAGTTCGATTTTTTAAGGCTGTACTTATTGGCACAAAAATCAAGGTCAAAAGGTTGACCGAAGTTGGAGCTGCGTTGACTTTATTGTTGTTGCCATGCGCTGACTTTTTCTGGACTGCGTTGACTTTTCTGGGGTTGACTTTGAGTTGAATGGATAATTGATTTGAGGATTGTTGTGACACATTTTGGGTTGGCCGACCAAGAAGACTTTGCTGGTTGAAGCATCCTGCTGACTGCCGTAACGCACCAACACATTCTCATGTTTCTGGTTTGTCTTCTATTGATCCACTAGTATGTTCTATTAGCATTTTTACTTAACTGTTTATGTGATTGCTGTTATAAAATTAAAGTTGCATCAAGCATAGAACATCTAAAAAAATTAACATGGTATCAGAGCTGAGGTGAAGACAAGCCCTAACTTATAGCAATCACCAACTGAGAAAAATGAGTTCCACAAGTTATGGCTTCAAGGAGGATGACAAGCTGACTGGAAGGGATGACTTCCATGCTTGGAAGATGATATTAGATCTCAAATTGGAAGACCATGATCTCATGGACTATGTACTGGGTAAGATATAAGAACCTCCATCCACTATTACTGCTGCTGTCAAAACAAAGGAAAAAATGGCAAGTGTTTCACTTGTCATAGGCCAGGTCATCATGCTAGAGAATGTCCTTTCAAGAAGGATTCTCCTGATGATGATAACTACAAAAACAACCAAAGGGATGGAAATCAAAGGAACAACAGGTTCCAGGGAAAGAGGAAGGCTCCCTCCGACGGAAATGATCAACCTTTCAAAATGTCAAAGAACTCCAGGTATGAGGAATCAAATGTTGTTGATAAAAGAAATGAATACATTCTTGTATATGCCCTCGCTGTTGCATCTCCGCCTGACATTATGGATGTCTGGCTGATAGATAGTGGTGCCTCAAGGCACATCACTGGGTTCAAGGAAGCACTTTCTGACATGGTTGAGAAGGATACTAATCTGGAAATTATCCTTGGAGATAATGCCACATATCCCGTGAAAGGGACAAGAATTGTGACCCTCCACTTGTCTCAAGGACAAGTCCTCTGCTTGTAGGATGTACTCTTATGTACCAAATTTGAAGAAGAACCTTGTGTCTATATCGGCCATGGAAGACAAAGGTTTCAATGTGGCATTCATTGATGGAAAGGTGCGCATGTGGAAGAAGAGCTTCAAGGAAGCTATCACGATTGGTTTTAGAGTTGGAACACTCTACCAGGTTGGAGGAAGTCCACTGAGAGAGATGACATGTGATACTATGACACCGGAGGTTTGGACACCTTCTCTATCATGAAGGTGTATGGCAAGGTTGTGTCGAAGGAAAACACACAAAGGGGACCTTTCCCCTCAAGTATCACAAAGACGTCTGATATTTTGCAACTGGCCTATTCTAATCTATCTAGTATGCTACCCGTGACATCCCTGGGAGGATGTTCTTACTATATGACATTCACTGATGAATTCTCCCACAAAACCTGGATATACTTCTTGAAGAAGAAGGATGAGGTTTTCATGTGGTTCCGTACCTTCAAAGCCTTGGTGGAAATTATGACAGGGAAGGAGATCAATATTTTGAGGACCGACAATGGCACTGAATATGAGTCAAATGAGTTCAAGGACTTTTGCAGAGAAGCTGGCATTAAGAGGGAGACTACTACTGCCTATACTCCTGAGCAGAATGGCATTGTTGAACGAAAGAACAAAACCATTGTGGAAGCTGCCCATGCCATGCTATGTGACCAGGGTCTACCGAAGTTTCTGTGGGGAGAAGCTGCGAATACTGTCGTATACATTCAAAACTGATGCCCTCATTCTGCCCTGGACTCCAAAATTCCCGAAGAGGTTTTCACTGGTAAGAAACTTGACGTCTCATATTTTAGAATTTTTGGATGTCCTGTTTATTTTCATGTGCCAAAAGAAAAGAGAAGTTGGATGCTTCTGGGAAGAAAGGAATGTTTGGGGGCTATAGCGAAACTTCTAAGGCCTATAGAGTATATGTGCCTGGTCAAAGGGAAGAAGAAATATGCCATGATGTCACTTTTGACGAAGATGCTTCCCTGAAGAAAGTAGTAGATCTTCCGAGTTCTGAGGAAAATCATGAAGCAAGGCCTGGAAATCAAGAAGAACCGTAGGATGAGACAATGCCTGATGTTGAAGGACCAATGGACCCAATCGATCCATCTCCTTCACTGAGAAAGAGACCATCATGGCTCAGGGACACTCTCGAAGATGCCGAGGGACATGCTTCCCCGAGGGGGACATTCCGAGAAAGCAAGAATCCGAGTAGTACCAAGGGTATCTGGCTACCATGAGTACTATTGTACAATCTGAGCCTGGATCCTTTGAGGAAGCCGTAAAGCATCAAGTCTGGAAGGATGCTATGCACAAAGAGTATGAGTCCATAATGAAGAATGATGTCTGGAATGTGGTTCCAAGACCGAAGGACAAATCAGTTGTCACCGCAAAATGGCTCTACAAGATCAAGCATGGATTTGATGGAAGTGTTGAAAAGTTCAAGGCAAGATTCGTTGCCCGTGGCTTCTCTCAAAAGGAAGGAATAGACTATGATGACATATTTTCAACTGTGGCACGATATACCACCATTCGATCAATCATAGCCCTTGCTGCTACGCAAGGATGGAGTCTTCATCAGATGGATGTCAAGACCGCTTTTCTGCATGGTGCAATAAAAGAAGAGGTGTATGTAGAACAACCTCTGGGGTTTGAAGTCCAGGATAGGGACACACATGTTTGCAGGTTGAAGAAAGCCCTCTATGGGTTGAAGCAAGCACCCAGAGCTTGGTACAAGAGGATAGATAGCTACTTGATGAAGTTGGGCTTCACTCGAAGTAATGTTGATCTGAACCTTTACTTCAAGGTTGTCCAGGGGAAGCCTCTCATTCAGGTGCTGTATGTGGACGACCTCTTCCTGACAGGTGCTGACCCTCTCATTCATCAATGCAAGATGGAGCTCGCTGCTGAGTTTGAGATGAAGTACCTAGGACTGATGCACTACTTCCTAGGCCTGGAGGTCTGGCAGAGACCTGGAGAGATTTTCCTTTCTCAAGGAAAATATATTGTGAAACTTCTGGAAAGATTTGGTATGGTGGATTGCAAGTCCGTGTCAACACCAATGGAACTCAACTTCAAGAAGTTGAGTGGCAGCGCTGCTGGGCCCATATTGGAAAATCCTACTGAGTATCGTCAACTCGTAGGGGCTCTGATGTTCTTAGTGAACACCCGTCCAGATATATATTTTGCAGTGAACACTTTGAGTCAACAGATGGTTGAACCTCATCACTTTCACTGGGTTGGTGCCAGGAATCTTCTGAGATACCTTCGGGGCACGATAAACCATGGGCTGAGATACACTATCGGGAGCGTGACACTCCGTGGATATACTGATGCAGATTGGGTTAGCAGTGTGGTGGATCGTAAGAGCACATCAGGATGCTGCTTCAATCTTGGTTCTTCTTCGATTTCATGGATGAGCAGGAAGCAGAAGTCGGTGGCTTTGAGCACCGCAGAGGCCGAATACATTGCAGCAAGTATGGCCTGTTGTGAAGCAATTTGGTTGCGAAAGCTCTTTAGTGAGCTGTTTGGAAATGTGCTAGATACCACGTGATACTCTGTGATAACCAAAGTGGGATTCGCTTGACCGAGAATCCTGTGTTCCACGACCGATCCAAGCATATTTATATCAGGTACCTGGATATGGTACAGCGAGGCGCTGTAAGGCTCGATCATATAAGAACTGATGAGAAGGTCACGGATATTCTCACTAAGCCCCTGGGGAAGGTCAAGTTCCTAACCTTCCGTGAGAGACTTGGTATCGTGGAACGACCCTATGATGTGGGTCCTGTTGGACGATGAGCTCGAGGAGCTCTGGGGGGGATTTGGGGACAGCTTCTCGGAGCTATGAGCAACCACAAGGCTAGGCTTCCCAAACCTTGTTGGTGTGCTTGGACCCCACCGTTTTGATTATTGAGTTGGTTCACCTCTCATTATTTGTGCCCCGTATGCATCCTACCCATTGAGTTCAGGGCTCATGGGAAGTACCTCTCATTTGGCCAATGAGGTGGGAAAAGCTAGAGACTAGTATCAAAGACTAATGGACGCATCAGAGATTGTCGTACTCTCTATCTAGGATGGCACGGTCCAACCACTTGATCTGGGATCAAGTCTAGTGAGGTCTCAGACCTCCGCCTGACTTCGGGTCAGATGAACCAACTTCGGGTTGGTTGGAGACTCTTTATGAGTCCGATAGAGGTTTCGAACCTCTGGGCTGAATTTGTCAGCCGGGGGATGATGTCTTTGTGACTGACCCACTTCTGTTCTGAAATAAAGAGGCCAACAAAACAAGTTACGGCGGGATGACGCACGATGTTTGATTGCACTGGTGAATGGAGTTCTCCCTAGTTGAGAGGGAGTGTTAAATTTGGACAACTAGGTCCAAACTCCATCTTGTGATGCTCAGATAAAGATTCCAATATTTGTATTGGATTCCTCTTTCAGAGAGGTGTAAAATCGATATAAAATTGATTTTAATCTGATGAGCAGAACATTTAATTTGAATTTATTATTTATAATAAATTTAAGTGCAGGTCGACTTAAGGTTTTTACCCCCAGCAGATGTGTCACACACCTCACATGATTGGTATTTATAGGGTCAACATTGGATCATTTTTCCACTCAACTCATCACACATCTCCTCCTCTTATACGAGCATTTGAGAAGCAGCTTCATCTCACACGTGGGAGAGAAGGACAAAGTTTACTGCAGCAAGAAGGACGAAGTTTACCACAGTTAAAGGACGAAATTTACCGCAGCAAATTTTCTGCAGTTAGGGTTTCTGGGAAAGTTTGACCAGCGTTGACTTTGGTCAACGCATGGTCCGAATTGGCTGAAATTTTGTGGAGAGTTCGATTTTTTAAGGCCGTACTCATTGGCACAAAAATCAAGGTCAAAAGGTTGACCGAAGTTGGAGTTGCGTTGACTTTATTGTTGCTGCCATGCGCTGACTTTTTCTAGAATGCGTTGACTTTTCTGGGGTTGACTTTGATTTGAATGGATAATTGATTTGAGGACTGTTGTGACACATTTTGGGTTGGCCGACCAAGAAGACTTCGCTGGTTGAAGCATCCTGCTGACTGCCATAACACACCAACACATTCTCCTGTTTCTGGTTTGTCTTCTATAGATCCACTGGTATGTTCTATCAGCATTTTTACTTAATTTTTTATGTGATTGCTGTTATAAAAGTAAAGTTGCATCAAGCATAGAACATCTACAAAAATTAACACACCCTTATCAACCGATGGACCGCGTTTCACAATTTTCAAACTGGATCCACCGGCACTCAGTAATCAATACAAAATACCCTGCAATATAATATTTATTCAAACAAATCTACTTGTACATCAAATGTTATCATAAATGAAGTTTTCTTCTGCATCAAAACCTAGATGGACAAGAAACTCTGCCAAGTACATTGTCATAATCAAATCTTCCTCTGCTCAATCTCAAGATTAACAACAAACCCTAATTCTGCTCAAGTTGCATTCCTTTGTCAAGTATCTGCATTGATATATTGTTAGTCCCTAACAATAAACTAACATCGCAAGTTCCCCAATAAAATGATTCATCAATACTCTTTATCTTAGGTTTGTCGACACTGCGAACCACAATTACTATAATCACTTCAACAAGATATATCATTGAGTTCTGATATCAGTGCTTCTTCCCATAGTGGATTAATTGTTATACATTTTCATGCTTTCTAGGAACTGTTCTACAAATCATACAGGATTTGTGTTGGTGCTACAAAATGGCTAATTTTTGGCTGACTACTTATTCGACAAAATGAAACTCCATAAAATTAAAGTTTGATTTTTTTATGAAACTTCAAAGATTAGACTTCGTAAAAAATAAATGACTTAAATTCGGATCCATCAATACCAACTCAGTGCCAATGCATTGACGAGCCACAAATTAAATATATTTTACCCATGCATTATCTACGTCGAGCCAACCTTAGCTACAAACTATGCACCATTTCCAAGTTTGTGTGTTCATATATAGGGATTTTATTCAAACTTCTAGTGTCACATGATCCCAGATTTCTAGAGGGTCACATTATACTCATGAAACTCGTTGAAAAAATGTGCTTGAACACGCTTGTCCATCATAACCTCTTCTTTTGTCATAGTATAAAAACCACAGTGGAGAATGTGAATTCTGAGCAACTCAAATTTTGTGATATTAGCACCATGATCTCACTTTGAATCCACATTAGACTCACTCCCCAGGCTTCACGTTCAACGCATCATACTCTATCACACACCAGAAATCAGGCAACTCCAGGAAAGAGATTCCATGCCTTATCCAATTTGAAAAACCATTGCTTCAATGTTTAATGTAACACGCTTCAGCAATTGTTGTTTCTACTAGTGAGATTAGTAACAAACTTTAGTTTCAACAACTGCGGGTGTGAATATGTTAGAGACTTCAGAGCTTATTAGAATTTAACCTTCAGAGATGCTTGGTTAGATGCCTTAACTTGATCACTTTGATCTTGGAAATCTTCAGTGAGTATGACTAAAAATTTTCAATTTTCCATTAGTAGCCTGCATAGGCCTCAGGATAGGTGCTGAGTTGACTTGTATAAACCCTAATTTCAATACATGTCCTTTGTAGAGATGTGTGTAATACTTGTCAATATTTGCCTCAAATTCATGTCCTAGCTCTATTGTAAAAACTCCGGATGAAGTAAGGTTTTGGATCTACGGATCTCCGGATCGAGTTGGGGAGCCGGATCTCCCCCAATCATGGGGATCGACTTCTTTGTTTTTAGGATGAAATTTTGTTTTCTGATCAGATTATCCTTCATCAAGCGAGCCTGTTATGGTATGCAGGGTTTTTGGTTTTATTCTGGGCAGGTTTTCTTCTTCAACCGACCTTGGCATTTCATCAAGCGAGTCGGATCTTCTGTTATCAAGCGTGCATGATCCATTACAAGCAAGCCAGTTTTACTCAAGGGTTGTGGCTCCACAATAGGATTTCAATCTCGTTCAAGTTTTCAAGTGGGCCTGGTTGGTGTTTGCACAAGCGAGACTGCCTCTTTTCAGCGATGGAAGATGCTATGAATTCTCCTTTTTTGTTTGTCCTCTTTCTTTTCAGTTTTCTTTTAGTCCTTATTGTCATGAAGATGATGCTGCTGTATATTCTATGGAGTTTCTTTGCTATGTATGCAGGGATGATCTCGTGGGTATGTTTTATACTACCCGTTATTGGTGGCCATGAACATCGAATCACTTCTCAACAGAAATGTATTCTGGATGTATTCGGCATATGGGGTTTTCTCGCTGTTTTAATTAACAGTTTTGAGAATGTATGGTTGATCATGTACTGTCATATATTTCTTCTAATATATACAGCGTTTTTTTTCTTCTGAAAGAAAAAAAAAAAACTCCAGAAAGAATGCAATGAGCCACATGACCTTACTTCCACCCACACACTCTACATAGGAATACTCAAGAATTTCACTACAAGATTTTGTCACAATTTGCATAGGTTGAATACCCACAGTAAGGACATAAGTCCCAGCGAAAAAAAATATATAAAGATCAACATTTACATTTCAGAAAATCTCTTCCTATGCTCTAAGTGTGTGTAACTAAATCAAATGATCCCAAAATTCTGCTGAGATATGTCAAGTCAAGTGTGTGCTTGATGTGGCTCAAATGTGCCCTATTTATAGAGGGACAAAAGAGGAGTAGCTTTTGCAAAACTTTCATTTAAACCCTAAATTTGTCCCACATAACTACCATATATTCTCCGCAAAAAAGGGCCAAATAGGCCTGAACATGAAGTTTGTAGAAGGATTCAAAATATCATAGATGTGTTCCTTAAGAGGGTCAAAAAGAAAAAATCAAACAAATCATAAATATGAAATACTTGCAGCAAACCATAGCTTAGAATAAACCCTTAATCTGCCTCACTGATAGCTGTAAAAAGCAGGATTATTGCCATAGATAAAAACCAAATTTATAGCCCAAAACCATTACCCAAAAGCCATACCACAAACTCATAAAATTTTGACTTCCTTAAGATCTTCAACATTGCATAGGGATGTAGTTGCTAGATGCAAGTTACCTGAATGTTGAGGGGATATTTTGCTCCTTTTATAGTGAAGAATAGGTCTTTTAGAAGGTTGACAAAGGAGGGAGAATTTTTAATTTTAATATTTAAACTTGGAGCCAAACCCTATTTTAAATAGAGGGAGAATTAACTTTGAATTTCATTTGGATCCAAGGCATCATTTTAATTTTAAATTTTGATTGGAGCCTTTAATTTGGGATCAAGGCAACTTTGGGTATTAAGCTTAATTCCTTCAAGAAAGTACCTCTCTAAAAATATCAATGCCGCATCATCACCCTTTGGGGGTTTTGCCCACAAGTAGGGTGCTTCATCTTCAAACAAACATATCTCTCAAACCATGAGGGCTCTTGTGGCATGACATACACCATTGGAATCGGCTCAATGAGGAGCATGCAATGATGGAGATCTTTGTAGCATCTCCATTGATCTTCGTCCTCAAAAAATGAAATAAGTGCAAAGCTTCTAAGGTTTTCCAAGGGATTTGACCAATGGAGCTTCCAATTGATGAAAAATATTAAGAGCATTCAATCATTGACGTTGGCATCAATGACAACACAATTCAACAATAATTCCTTGGTGATAACTTCTCCCAAAACATTCAGTAATACTAAATATGAGAGACATAATCAGATTGCGCTCTTTTCCTTTTGATCTAACGTTTCTTATTCTTTTGTTAACATTCATGTAGGTGCACTACTTGGATCCACAATGACTCATTCATCTTTGTCTACCAAAATATATTCCATCTTAATATTTCACAACTCAAAACTTTTCCCATTAAATTTCTTGATGTTTATTTTCAAATTGCTCACCATTCTTTTCCAACACAACAATCACCACCACATATCTCCCACTGCAACAAGGTTTCTCATGAACCCAAGATAATTGAACCCTTAGCCACAAAGGAGGCCCCCTAAAGCCAATAATTGTTATGATGCCAAAATTAAGTTTTAAACTTTTTATACTACTGTAATGCACACATAGATTCTTGATAAATATAAAGGTAAATGATGGAAATCATACGTAATACACAAAGAGTTATCATGGAAACTGAAATTGGTAAAACCAACGAATTTTTTAGAGCCACATCTCTAATATTTATCATCAAAAAATTTGTAGGATCCCGTGGCATCCAAAAAACACTAATCCATTGACTCAAATTATATTACAATATTAATTCCTTAACTAAAATCAGAAATCCATGGGTTGACATACCATGCGCCATGAAACCGCCAAAAAAAATATTGTGTCAAAAATCATTGAAAATAGATTCAAAAAACTGCCCAAATTTTATTTGGGAGGGGGTGGGGGCTCTACCCACTTTGTGACCCCCCCCATGTTGCATTGAGTGCATATGAATTGTATGTGGGCCTAGTCATGCCAAGAAGATAAAAGATGCCCAATAAGCTCCTCCTTTGTCTCATCATCTATAAATTTTAGAAAATATGAAGTCTAATTATCTCTTATATGTTGGCCCCATAAGGTTGTTAGTAAAGTTTCCTTAAGTGTGAAATCCCCAAATAAAAATTATCTCGAAATCTCTTTATTCTTCTTCCCTCCTCTTTTCCCATCTCCCAATTTATGATGCTTTACATACTTCTCGAGAAATTTGGTGTTCTCATCCCCTTGGGCTAGCCAAATGCCTTTACTTTTCATCTTCCATTTTGACTCCTCCTTGTTAATCTCTTCTTCTTATATTTTTCTTGTTCTTTTAACTTAGATTTTCCCTCCTCATCATATACTTCAAATCCATTATGTTGAAAGAGGTGACTAATATGAGATTCCACCATTAATAATTCTTATTTTCATGCCTTGCACTTGTTTTTGGTCCAGACCACAAAGGATCATTTAACCATTTTTAAGCTCTTCAAGAATTGGAACATTGTTGTTCCATTTTCTCAACATCAATTTTCGTCAATCAAATTTGTGAACTCCACATTTACCAGCCAACTAAGATTAAACTTGAATTGGTCAAGAGGTTCATCCCCTTCCTTTTCAATATGAAATAACATTGGAGGATGATCAAATGATCCTCCTTTTGTGATCCTAATTCTAATCTTGTTTGAATTTTGCTAAATCTCTCATAATCGAAAACAATGTCCAATACTTTAGATATAGCCTCCTCACTAGCCCTTAAATTCCTCTAAGTGAGCATCAATTTAATAGGATCTACATCACACAATCGTGTTGCCCCTAAATTATGCAATAAATATTCAACAAGTAGATCCATCCTAGTATTAAATCCCCATATATTAAGTCTTCTAGGGACAACATTTAAATCACCACCAACAATTGTGTGCTCCTACTTAAGAAAACCACGACCAAAGAAACATCCCAATACTCTTTGTAAATCATTGTGTGGGCCATACACATTAACCAAAGAATGAGTTCTTCAAGTCTCTAATGAGAATAGTTCAGTTTATATGCTTGCATTAATTAAAGAAGAACTTAGAAGATGAAGGAATTTATTCTACCTTGTTCATGGACCTCTATATTTACCTATAACATCTAAAGTAAATAATTCCTATTTTTTAAGAAATGGAGTTGATATTTCTTTAATATTAACTCCCTTCCCCCATAATATCTTAAATGGATATAATGTATAGATTATGTTGCTTAACCAAACTCTTTAACGCTAATTTTTAATGGGAGTTTCCCAACCCCCTAATGTCGAGGAAGAGAATTAACATTTTTTAACTTTGTATAGGGAAACCTACTTTGAGCGATCTTGGACTCATTTATTTTTCCCCATGTGTATATCCCTCTCATATTTTTTATGGGTAAGGTTAAGAAAATATTTCCTCCTTGAGGCTTTTTAGTTACCTACTTGAACAAATATCGTTGTATTCCACCTTCAATCCTTCATCTTCGGAGATGGGCATAAAATTCCTTAATCTCAACTTATATGTAGGATTTTTCTTACCATCCCCTAAGCCCATCATCGATTCAAAGGGAGAATTTTGACTAACCCCCAAAACCTCCTCATTAGTTATGGGATTGATGGATTCTATTGGGCTCATGGGATAATTCTCTATAGATCCCTCACCTATAGTGACAAAGGTCAATCCAACTAAATTTTCCTTCCCCCACTTCTCATTAAAGAGATTTTCAACTTCCTTTTCTAGCTCTAGGGCTTGATTTAAGATATTATGAACATTAACTTCTTCTAAGGTAGTCCAAAAATCATTATAACTTGAAATACACCTATTTTTATATATGATCATGATTTATACCTTCATAAGAAAGTGTCACTAGATGATTTTGTTACACTACAACCACATCCTACATTAAGAACTCAAGCATCGATTGGCTTAATTTATGCCCCAACTCCTTGTTTTGCTCCAACATTTCCACCACTCCAACATTCAAAGTGCAAACCGTATCACTTTATGACTAACCTTAATCCACCACCTCCCTTTTCTTTAGAGATCTCCGTAATTGAAATCTAACTAGGAATATTAGGGTTAAGGATTTCATCCTCCCCTTCAAAGTTTGTTTTATCCCTTGTTGTAGCCTCAATCTTTTATAAGATTTTAGCTTGATCCTGCACCATTAAAATGTTAAAGATATTGCAATCAAAACAAAATTGTATCATGGAATTAATATGCACAATAATGAGGGAGTTTTTCAAAAAGGGAAGAGGAATTGGTACAATCCCCTTCTATTTATGAGATATTTTCCACTTGCATTAAGTTGCTTCATGCTAAGGACTCTTTAGCTTTTCCTTTGAATGACTTGTTGTTAACATCATGCACTCAAAATGATGGTCGGGAAGGAGCTAAGGTTATATCATTTCTTGTAGAACAACTAAAATATTGTACTTTGGATTATGGAAAGCAGATGTAGTGCAATGCAATAAGCCTAAGGAAATCGATCAAATGACAATGCAAAAGCAGATAAAAATCATAAAGAAGATCTGCTACAAGAGAAGGAAACTAACTCAGGTGACTTACAGTCCAAGTGGAGCAATGCTTTTTTACACAAGCATTCAATTATGGAAGTTGGTGTTGTTATGGGAAAGAAAATCAATGGTGGCAATGAACACACTGAGAACTTGAGAACTTGAAAAGCGAATTAGCAGAGTCAAATGAGGAAAATGAATCAAAAGTAGGAAAACAAGTTAAATTGTTTCGAGATGAAAAAACTTTGAGAAGGATATCTGCAGCTGAATGCATATATTTCTGTTATGGCAACTGCCTTCTTCAAAGGTGGTGGGAAAGCTCGGACAAACAATTGGTCTAAAGTCGTGGACAGGGATTAGCTAGGTCAAAAAACGATGAATCTGTGCCTATTCTAACTGGCATTAAGAGAACATCCAATGCAAAACCTTCATATTATCAAACAGCTAGATGCGTGCCAGTGGTTTTATCCCAGCAAAAATGGTTCATATGAAACTACTGCATCAATTCTGGTGGGGTTATGTGAGCAACTTACTAGATTGGAATGTTGTGTTGTCCTCAGGAAAACATGGTTACGACATAAAGAATCCCAAAACCACATGTAAATTGTTTTCTTTGGACACTGCCATTAAAGCGATGACATTGGAACTGTTTATGCAAGTCATTGGTTCTGTGAAGAAAATTAGAGATTTGGCTGAAATTTGTAAGCATCGAGTTTTCCTACGTGTCCTCCTGGATGAGGAATTTAATAGTCTTATGGATATGCATGCAACTGGTCGTCTCTCTTTCTCATTGATGTAATAAGGCGCTTAAATTTACTCCGCCTTGTGATGGTCAGAGGAAATGGAGTAGACAATGTTAACACAATCCCACAAATTGTTATGACATATGCTATGGAGATCAAACCTTACATTAAAGAGCCTGCACCTCGTGCAGTTCCTTCGTTGACAGTTAATATCTTTGATCTACGACCAAGGGTGTGGCATGATTCTGTCTTCTCTAGCAGGGAGGCAGTGGATGCCTACTGGAAATCTCTTGAATACTGTTTTTGTGTTGCAGAGCCAGTTGTTGCATCACATGATTTTCCTGGATCTATTGCTGCATCTGTTCGGGTTAGCAACGCATAGAGTTACTCAAACGTGTTGCAAATGATGATATCTAGAAGCGTACGCTATTCAAGGAGTGTCTCAAGATTGCCAAGGATCTAAACCTTACATTGGAATAGTTTCTGAGGGTATCTAATGCAGTTAATCCTCCTGCATTCACCAGAACATCGATGACGAATATATTATCATGCCTAGATCCAGTGGCGACCCGATGGCACAAACTGCATGAATGATAAGCAATGGAGTGATTCTAGGGAGCATTTTCTCAAAACTGCTCATCAGAAATATCGACAGCCACGGGCATCACACTATTCATTCCCAAAAACCACCGGGAGGTGCTCCCGCAAGTAGTTTTTGGTTTCAATAAAAGGCGTTACGTGTGACCACAGTCAGGGCCACATGCCATCCATGTCCATCTTTGTACCAACTCTTTGTTTTGCAATTAATTTTATTGAATGTGACAAGCATTATAAAGGAAGCGGATTTAATAACATTTTATATATATATATATATATATATATATAAAAGGTTCTCATTGTACCTTTATTATTTTATTTAAGAATCTTGTCAAGTAGCAATAATTTGGAAACTGTTTGAGAATCCGTTTTTGAAACGGAGTATAACAGTGAGATAGATAGTTAGGGCTAGTAGTAAGAATAAAAGACCAGAAATGAGACATTAGAGGGGTTTGGAAGGGCAGAATCACCCATGACTGGTATTGTAAATAGAAATTCTCTTTGAAATTTGAATATATATTGCAGTTTGATTCCAACATTGAGAAGTTGCAGTGATTATTTTTCCCTTGTGACCCAAGATTCATATATGTCTTTTCTTCTCTTGGACAGTGTAGGATGCAGCTGGTGCTTTAGTTTAGTTTTAATGAATTTACTTAATTATACTCATGAAAATTAATCTTGAAGCCCTTAATGAAGCACTCCACATCCAGGAATTTCATTCATATTTTCTCATACTTGCATATTCTTTCTGCAGTAGTTTAAATTTAGATTCTTAAGTCCCTGATTTGAACTCCATTTTCTATTCTTCTTCAATCCACTTCTTTAGTGCAGAATTTTGCAACTCTTGTAGTTTCTCTGGCCATTTTGCTTTGGAAGCCTTAGGGTTTTGAAACTAGAAGTTTTGCTTACAAGCCCGCATGACCTTTCCTTCCATCCATTGGTTTTAATTGTTTCTAATCAATCTCAAGATGTCTCGGGCACTGGTTCCCCACAGTCATGAACTGTCTCCTGAGAGTTACAACATCCCTAATCATCATCAAACAAGGTTTATCAACGTTGGACTTCTTCAAGTGAAATTCCTCCTTCAAATTCCCATAAATATGACATTGAACATATTGAAAGGGGACTCTCACATAATCCAATAACTAGATATATTTCCAACTACCTATTTCAATATTCACATGATTGAGTACACCATCTCTTTAAAAAGTCCAAAAATGTCCCCAAACTATTGTCAATCATCACCAATGTAGTTTTGATCCATAACTTTAGCAAGAGAGTGGGAAATTTGACCTAGACTAAATGGGAAACTACTTTTTCGGGTCTAGTTCAAAGCAAGGATTGTTCCCTAAATGACAATAACACAGAACTATTGTATCACTTGTTGTAAACTAGATCACTACTGAGAGGGGGGCATGAATCAGTAGTGATGGAACTTATAAATTTTTCACCAATTAAATAATATTTAAACCATTTATAACTAAGACACATAAAGAGATACCAGAGCATCAAAAATAAACCAAAAACAATGAAAACATTCAACATAAGGGACACAAATATTTCTTTTGGAAAACCCTCCTCTGGGTAAAAAAAACACCCTTGTTGTTGTTGTGTTGCTCAAAATATTTTAGCATGTTAAGAAAATTATTTACATAGAGATTCAGGTCGCTACTATCAGATGGATCTCTTTCTCGTGTGATTTTGTTGAAATTGCAGCAAGAAAATCCTAATTTAATTTTCCCTTGATTCAATTAGGAGAATTTGAAACTCCACATCAACACACAACTTGAATGAGTTAACTGAGGTGATATAGTTGTTATCACTCATTTGGCTTAGTTAATTCGAGTTGGGGGCATGAACTTGAGTTGTGTATAATGATTCCTAAATTTTAGGAGCATGGGTTGAGTTCATTTCAGTTGTAACAATTTAATTCATTTAAATTGATTTATGGTCACTTAAACTAGTTCCAATTGTTGGAGGAACTAGTGGAAGGTCTAGCAGTGGGGCGCAACTTCAGTGTTTAACCAATTAACTAATCAATCAGCCTAATTCATGCATGCATAGAATTTGAGTTACCCAATTGAGATTGGAGTTCAAGGCCAGTGTACTATCAGTTGTAAACTATTCCAAGTTGTACAGGTGGTGCATGCAGTCAGATATTGGCCTAAAAAAAATGCGCAAACCAGATTGAGGAATTTCCTAAATAATAGGGGCTAATTCCTTGAGGAACAACACAAGGAAATAGGAGCTTGGAGGGCTTGAAAATTGGCTAAGTGTTGACCAAATTCAATCAGTCAGGCAGAGGATAGAAGATACAAGTGCAGGTTGTGCTCAAGCTAGAATAAGCATATTGTATTCATACAGATTTTTTGATTAATACAATACATATAGGAATGGGTTTTGAGTAGTTTCTTTCTCATGATGCATGTTTTTTATATGCGTTCTCAATCATGAATTTGCTTCCACAGATGAGTAGAGTAGATTTGAATCTTATGTTATAGTAAATTACATGAGCAATTTTGAATCTACATTAAATTTCTACATGGTATCAGAGCATGATTCACAATAGAGAAGATATTTCTAATTTGTTATTGTGTGAGGATCGAATTTACAAGATAAATTCTTCGTATCTAGCAGGATGGATTTCTATGGACTAAAACTCGAGTATGCCCTTGAGGGAATCACTAATTATATTGCTTGGAAAGACCACATGGAGGCAGTGTTGGAAGATAATGGGTTGAAAGAATTCATTGATAATGATATCAGGAAACGGGTAGTAGTTGATGCTCAGAATCTAGCAGATTGGAAGAAAAGTGTAGCCAAGGCGAGGAGTATCATATTGTAGGGAGTATGAGACCATATTGTCTCTAATATCCATGGGAAAGATACTCCGTATGAAATGTGGCAAGCATTGACAAATTTGTTCCAAAACAGTAGTGACCTCACGAAGCTAGCACTCAAGGACAAGATTTGGAATATCAAGATGCCGAAGGGCGACACAATACCACGGTACCTGAGCAAGTTCACACAATGTCGTGATGAACTTGGGAGTGTTGGTGTTACGGTTGTAGAAGATGATTTAGTAAGTCTAGCACTTCTAGGCCTTCCCAAGAACTAGCACAGCTACCAAGATTTGGTAAATGGGAGGGAGAAGCTACCAAATTGGGAAAGATTGTGATCCAACTTGGTGCAAGAAGAAATAAGGAAAAACACCAGAGATGAAACCTCATCCAAGTGTGATGATGAGGAGAATTTATCCTTTTCTAGAAAGGCAAAGAAAGGGAAAAGGAAGAAATCCCAATCCAAAGGAGACTCTAGTCAAGCGGGCAAGATGATGGGAGATGATGGGAGTGCCATTCATGGAAGTATTGAGTACAATTACTTTTGAGAGGAGTTTGTCCCTATCAGCTCAAGGATGTAGTGTTTTTAGAATAAGAAAATTTAGT